>JADGKE010000001.1:0-42921 GCA_026954515.1 Cladochytrium tenue
TGATGCTGCTGCCGCCGGCGCTGAAGCAAGTGGTGACCCGTTGCCCGTCGCCAATGCCTCCCTCCCAACGGTAGCAGGTTTAATGAGACACCCAGACACAGACTGAGACAACAGCGAAGACAGCCATCATCAATCAGCACAGTTGTGTGTGCGCATTACAACCTGTGTTATTACCCTGGCTGGTCAGATCTACCATGGCAATTGATGACACAAACCACAACGGGGGTACGGACGCCTTAGTTACCAATCAGCAAACAACTCCCTCAAGAAGGAGAGCGAAAGGATGCGCCGGATTTCGTATGCCAATAATGCGAGTGAGAGGCAACGTCACACTCCTTCATCACCACCAGGCGGGAAGAATGGGAAAGGAAGAAAAAACAAATTGGGGGGTTCGATGCTCGGTTCACGACGACGACGGTGACGGTAATTCTGGTACCTCGGTTCCTGATGCTGCTGCCGCCGGCGCTGAAGCAAGTGGTGACCCGTTGCCCGTCGCCAATGCCTCCCTCCCAACGGTAGCAGCAACAGCAGCAGTGCCCGCCAGTGCTGGCCGCGCCGTCCGCGACTTGGTTAAGGGCACCACTGGCACCGCCGCCAGCCCGCCCGACAGCGTGAACGCGTGCGCCACCAGCCCCGCCGCGCGTGGCACTGAGCCGCCGCTGCCGACGCCGTCCATGCCCACGAGTCCGCCCGCTGCGCGAACCGCAGCTGCCACCGACGACGTCGCCGATCGCGCCGACGTTGCCGACGACATGGACGTGCGCGGCGACGCCGGCTCGCCGCCGTCGCCGGCGCCGGGTGTCGCCCCCTGCGCCGCCTGAGACACCGACCCGGCGCGCGATCTGTTTCCCCCGCCGTTGCCTTCCACGTCGGCTCGCCCGGCGGCGCCGCCCTCGAACCACAACTGCGCTGCCTCATCGCTGCTGCCATACACGGCGACAGACGCCTCCGCCGCAGCTGCAACAGCCGTGTCCTTTGCGCGGGGCATCGGCACCCCGAGTACGCCCAGCACTGTGCCGATGACTGGGAGCGAGCGCAGGATCGACAACTTTTGGCGAAGCGGGGAGCCGGGGGTGAGCGAGCGGGCGAAAAAACAAGGAGGGCGAAAGTAAGCATTTGAAAGATAGAGAGAGAAAGAGGGGCGAGCGCGCGCAGGGGGGGGGGGTCACAAAAACTGCCCTCCTCGCTCATATCACCCTTGAGTTCCCGCTCGGCCTGCTGGATGCCCTTCCGGATTACCTGGCTCACGGCTGCCGCAAACTTTTTTCGTAGTCAACAGTAATGAGCGGAAGGGGAGTCAGCACGGTCAGGTCTAAGAAAGTGGATGATTTGGTTCTGTCCCAAAATTCAATCGCCTCGCCAACCTCGTACCTTTTCGGATCGCTCCAGCTCCCGTCCCTGCTTGACGACCATATCCAGCAGCTCGCGCACGCGCTCCTCCGTATACGGCAACGTGTCCTGCGCAGATGGATGTATGAAGAAGGGAAAGAGGGAGGTAGAGGATGGATGGAATCGGGGTTCAGCGTACGTCAGACGGCACACGTAAAACAAACACAGCCTCACCAATCCTATCCGGACACACGTCGAGATACGCGTCGGTCCTGCCACCCCTGCCGTCCTCCGTGCCGCTGCAGCAGGCCCGTCCGCGTCTACCGCAGCAGGCGTCGGCCGCGGCACGACTACGCCGAGCGAGAACGCGTGCCCGCGCCCCGCCCCACCGCCGGTGCCGCTATGCTGCTCGTCACGAAGACGCGCCACCAGCGCCGCGTTCAGCTCGTCCAACTCTCGCACCAGCCCGGCCTCCAGCTCCTCAGACCTCGGGTCAATGTAGGCCGGGCAGAACTGCACCGCCCCGAGCCCCAGCCACGCGCCGCCGACGCCGCCGACGCCGACGCCGCTGGTGCTAGCAGCGTCGCCTGTGGTTGTCAGCGAAGCAGCCCGCGACTGGGACATCGGCGGCAGCGGCGGTACACCGACGACCGACGAGGACACCGCAGGGTCGCTGGCACCGCTGCTGCGCCGAGGCACTGAGTCCTGCCGAGACGCCGCAGCAACCACAGACCAAGCCTCGGCCGCGGACGACACCGACACAACTGCAGCCGCTGGGCTGACGGCCCAGATTTCGGGGCCGAGGCCTGGTGCACTACTGCCGCCGCCGCTAGCCGTCCCAGCCGCAGTCGGTGCCGCGGTGGCAGCGGGCGACGCGACAGGGGGAGACGACAAGGCGGCCGACGCTGTCGTCGGGGTGCTCCCCGGCGAGCGCTGCGCCAGCGACCGGACAATGTCAGGAAGAGACACCTGCATCCTCAGCGCAGACTCGACGCACTCGGAGCGCGTCGCCAGCGCCGCCGCCAGCGCGAGGAGATGGTTGCTTTGCGCCTCGATTGAGGTGGCTGAACAGAGCGCCACAGGGCAGGTTCCGGTGTTAGATTAAATGGGAAGATCGGGGAGGCGTTGGAGGGAGGAGGGTTGGGGAATTGGGAAAGCGAGCGAGGACGCTAGTTGTGGAACGTACCGACTGCAACCGGCCGATAGCGAATGTAAGAGTAGCCGGCAAGCTGAACCAAGCACAGTCCGAGACCCGACTTCAGATCATCGGGAATCAGCTCGAAAATCTTGTCAAGTGGCAGGTGAGAAGGAGGGGTGGAGAAGCGATACCACAACAGTTAGCATAAATGTAACCCGCGTCTCGCAATTTAACCTTGCGCGTGCCGACGTCGGCCAGCTCCCGGTACCGAGCCTGCATGGCCCTATCTGCTGCTGCCACTGGCCCCAGCCGCGGACTAGCTTGTGTGATGGCGGGCGGAAGTCGCGACGCGGCGTCGAAACCGCCCGACAACGTGCGCTGAATTTCTTTACCGACCGATGTCGCGCTCGGGCTGAACCGTACGCAGCACGTCAAGTACGTCAGGTCAGCCGGCGTCGGGCAGTGCAACGTTCGCGAGAGCGCCACCTTGCGCGACAGTGTGCGGGCCTTGGCGGACAGAGGATAATTTTTTTTTTAGATTTACGTGTTA
The DNA here is from genome assembly GCA_026954515.1 of Cladochytrium tenue. Lineage (NCBI taxonomy): Eukaryota > Fungi > Chytridiomycota > Chytridiomycetes > Cladochytriales > Cladochytriaceae > Cladochytrium > Cladochytrium tenue. The sequence continues at coordinate 3,018 of JADGKE010000001.1, forward strand.
AAACATAGAAATTCCATCTTCATTGCACGGCTTTGCTTACCAGCTCCCTGGCCTGCACAAAGCGCAACGATATCCCGCCGCGTCGGGTATCCTTAGCATTGGCCACCGCGTCATCCGCTGCGTCGACATCGCCGACGAGGAGCCACCACGGAAGCGAGAACGTCAGCGGCACCGGTCTGGGCGCCAACTGCGGTGCCGGCGGCGGCTGTGAGGGCGTCCGAGCTATCGACGGTACGCCCAGGAACGATGTTGACGACAGTAATCCAGTCGGCAGAGGCACCGAGGCATTAAAAGAGGTGGATCGCTCCATTGGTGGAGCCTTTGGAGCAGCCGCAACAATCGGGTCGGAGCGCCGGGGATCCACGGTCAAGAACAGTGTGACGGGACAGAGAACAGAGGAGTCTGCTAGGCCAAGCCAGGCACCAAGGTCGACAGCCAGCGAGTCTGCCGAGCGGGCAGCGGCAAGTGAGCGGCCGGCTGGATCGTCCATGGGATCGTTTGCAGCCTTTTGTTGAGACTGCGACGCTATCGTGGTGGGTGACGGCGGTCGGTGACTCGAGGACATCAATAGAGACAGCGTTTCGCTAAAAGGTAGCAACATAAGATACCTCAACAGACGAATTTATGCAGTACCAACCCTGTGACGTGAAGCCAGCAGTTAAACCTATTACATATCTCTCGAATTTTCTCCAGCGGGTCGCACTGCCCCGATATCGCCGCCCCTGCTCGGGCGACAACAATGCAGGGCCTGCGACCCATTGCAACATCCTCGCTCATCATCGATGAGAGAGCGGTGGGATCCAGTATGTCTGTCTGGACAACTAGAGGAACTAAGAGAGGGTCAGGGGTTTCGTTGCCTTGAAAATGGGTGCGAACTCACTTCGGCGAAGCTTCACACTCTGAATATTCAAAGGACCGCCGATCAATGCCCACGAGGTAAGAATAATTTCCTCCAGTTCTCCCGCTTCGTCGGTGGATGGTATATAGAAAACAGGAATTGCTGACGAGACTCTGTCGACATGAGTGGCTTGCATGCACTGAAATAGCGCGGTTCGAAACACTTTATGCGTCGTTCAGCAAAAAACAAGGACGAGAATCGAAAGCCAAAACAGAAGGGACGATACCTTGGATTTCGTTCAGCACGAGCCTTCCGCCGCTAAAGTCAACGCTTCCATTGAAGTGGACGCATTTGAGCGTCCAGATGCTGTTCACCGAGTACGTTCAGCCGGGAGAAGTCCAGGGGGAAAAAAAGGACCCACCCGAAGATTCGCTTGAACCAGTCCACAACCACACTCTCCACTTCGCGCTCAATAGCGATGCGGTACTCTTCGCGCACGAGGAGTGGGTGCAAGATGATGGACGAAATCTGGGCCAAGGCAAGAAGAACATTTATGTCCGAAGAACCGGTGGCGACCGGTTTGAAGTCGACACCGAGGCCCAGGCGGCGGTGGGTATCGACAGACGTCGGCTGAGGACCCCCCGTAGAAGGTAATGCCGACTGCTTTGCTGGCGACGGAATGTGTTTGGATATTAGGGCCGCGACGCGAGTGAGGGCAGGGTGGTGCTCGGAGCTGCCGCGCTGGTCGATAAGCTCGGGCGACGAAATAAGCAACGGGCCGGCAAACACGGGCTTATTGAGGTCCCTGGGCATAATAAGCGTAAGTGCTCTATCCGGACTTATGGCCTATCCCAGCCGTCCAAGGAGCGGAGGACGGGATGGGGATGAGGAGGGCTAAGGGTTATGAGTGCAGCTGGGGAGAAAAACCAACCCCGACAGCTTCAGAAGATTCCGCATGATGTCACCGACGACATCGGGCGCCGCGTCCGCAACCACCAGCGCGTCTTCTCGCACAAAATCCGGCCGCGGCGAGAATATGTTGGTCGTGGTAGCCGATGAGGGCACCAGCGTGGCTGGCGGAGGTTTGGCGCCATCCACCCACGGTGAGGTCCGGAGCTCGAGCCGTTGGGTGCTGCGGACCCCAGTCGCCGCGCCCGCCGGCTGTTGCTCGGGAGAAGCTGGATCCATGCGGAGGCCCGTGTGGGCCGCACTAGTGTGGGTACTGGACGCGGCGGCTTTGGCAGCGGTAAAGATAGGCGTTGCATCCGAGGCAAAGGCGTCACCTGCGGGGCGCGCAACGGGGGCGGAGCGGGAGCCGAGCGGCGACGCCGTCAGCGTAAGAGGCGGGGAGGCAGCGGTGGGCGCGGCGGGCGCGGAGGGCGGGTGAGCCAGCGGCGGCGCCGAGGTCAACGCGACATGCGACGGCAGCGACGCCGGCATAGACTCCGGCGTGGCAGCTGATGGGGTCGTCATGATGTGCAAAAAATTGAGCCAAGAACGGCGCAGCGAACAGCCAGTCGTTTTCTGCCGCGCTGGATGTTACGGCTACTTCCTTCGACGCACCGCGATCCTTTCACTTTTGCGCTCCAGGATTTGGCGCAAGTCATAAGTGGGCGATTGATGTCTTTGCGAATCGTTCACCTGGTGGCTGTTGCGATCGACCGTAAGGCCGATGCAAGCCCGATTGTACCCGAGGAGCTTCCAAGGGTTCGTGAAGGCGCTCCTGTGCCCACAGTGTACTCTATGGTCAGTCCCCACCAGCTCCCCGACTCGGGGATCCCAGGCAAGCGCGTTAGCTTCAGCACTGTGAAGATGGAATCCGACAAGAACTTGTGTGTGCGAGATGGCGACAACGGCTTAAAACACCTAGCCAATGTGGTCCGGTACGATACTCGTAGACGCTGCGTTATTGTCTCACCGACATTATTAATGCTCTTCGAGTTAATGAAACTTTTTTTTTGGTTTAATACTGCTCCGAGAACTTAAAACTACACTACATCGCAGAGGAGAAATTATCAAGAAGTACACAATAATCGAAGATGTTACGGTTGGAGGTGGATCTTTCACAATATCATTGGAATTATCCAAAATTCAGAGGTTGGGTCCTTGCAGAAAGACTTCATAACAAGTTCAGTTGGCTCGAAGGTCCATAAGAGACGAATTGCCTCCAATACGCGTATTTCAACGGCGACCTCGTATGGATGAATGCCAGATCTTTTTGTATCATGCCGACATGGACCAAAAGTGGCTGGTGAAACAAATTACACGGCTGTTGATATTTGAAGACTGCGCGGCTGACGCGGAGAACGACAAGAGCTCCTCGGCGAGAAGCCTTCTACTACAGGCATACTGTTTGTCACGGCGTCGAACTAACTCCACCCAACCTTAGAGTAAGATGTTTATGAGAGGGTTTAGAATGTTCGACTTTTTGAAAAATGTGCGTTGGGCTGTGGGACAGAGGGTTTAAAAAAGTCTATGTTCGTTTTAGATCTTTTCTTCATTACGCATCGAAGTATATCGCACAACATTTCTGTTCCCAAACCCGAAAGTGAACCGATAATTGCGACTGTCGTCACGGGTGGTGGAGCAGACCTTTCTGAGCGAATTAGTAGCATTTTTGAGGCATCAGGTTCTGTCATTATTTGCTGTCTCTTGATAAGATAGCACTTACTGAATGCCGTGCCACAATCGACGCCGTGCATTCGTCGGCGTTCTGGTGGACGTCCCCAGAATCGGAGAAGATGGCGACACAGGCGACCTCCTGCGGATCGTTCATGCTTGCTTGCGTCAGTAAAAGGCTTTAGCAAGCGGCAGTATTCCAACCAGTCTCCCTTCTCTCTTCACACAGTTGTCGGTGACAATGGAGCTATCGAGGCAGTTGTGCCCCACCCGTCTGCAGCATCGGCCGAAATCCTCTCCTCTGCCGATGCGCCGCCCGTGACCTATCTGCCGCCGGGCGCATTTCTTCTGCCTGCTTTTGTCGACTTACACCTTCACTCTGCACAGTACCTTTACGCCGGAACGGGCCTTGATCTCCCTCTGATGCCTTGGCTCGCAAAACATGCATACGCCGCTGAGCTACGCGTCGACACCGACCCACGTCTCGCAGTCGAGCTGTACACGGCTCTTGCCCACCGCCTCGTTCGCGAAGGCATCGCAGCCGTCTTGGCCTTCGGTACCATCGGCGTCGATGCGAATCTAACCCTCGCCAGATGCCTGCTGCGTGCTGGACTGCGTGGTTTTGTCGGGAAGGTCAGCATGGACGCATCTGCCAACGCCGAGTACGTCGAGAAGTCCTCGCACGACGCGGCCGAGGCTGCGCGGCTGTTCGTGACGGAGCTCCGCCGGAAAGCCCCCGAGTGGGCCGCCGAGATGGCGGCCGTACACGGAGCCGGAGACGACGCCCCGGACCCCGATCTAGTGCAGCCAGTCCTGACGCCGCGCTTCGTCCCGACCTGCAGCGACGACCTCCTCGTCGCTCTGCGGCGCCTGTCGGACGAGCTCGGCGGCGTCCTCGTGCAGAGCCACCTGTGCGAGAGCGCCGACCAGATCGCACTCGTGCGGGAGATCCGCCAGGGCCGCGACGACGAGGCCGTCTTTCGCGCCGCGGGGCTACTGTTCCCGCGAACAGTCATGGCCCACGTCACTTACTTGACCCCGGTGTTGGCGGAAGAGCTGGGCAAGACTCGCACGGCGATCGCGCACTGCCCTATTTCGAATGCTTTTTTTTCGGATGTACAGTTTCCACTGAGAGAGTTGAGTTGTTATCCTTTCTTTCTTTCCAATCAAACTGGTGAAGCCGTTGCGATCTACTCCCCTCCCCCCAATTCTGACCGAAATGCACTGTATCCGATTATAATAGGGCCATTGATCACGATCTCCGTATTGGCCTGGGGTCCGACGTCGCTGGCGGCTACGACCTGTCTATACACACTCAAATGCGGCAGTCGGTGATCACGGCAAGACTGCGTGAAGGGCGTCGACGTGAGCTTGAAGCGGTGTTGACAGAGAAGTCGAAGCGGTTGGAGCCGGCATCGAAGCCTTCAGCGTCGTTAGACAGTCAAAGTGGTTGGAAAAAGCCTCCATCGGACCTGCGAGTTGGGTGGAAAGAGGCTCTTTACCTCGCGACCAGGGGCGGGGCAGAGGCACTTGGACTCCACACGGGCCAGTTCGTGATCGGGGCTCCCTTTGACGCCCAACTGAGTGAGTCATGCATTCGTAGATCTACTTTAACGGCAATACACGATCTGATTTCCCTTCGTCATCTTTACATACTTTGCCTGTCGTTCTTCACGTTCTTCACGCCAGTTCGCCTGCTTGGTGAAGACGGCCAGTCGGGTCTTGGGCGTCTTGACTTTGTTGGCACGGGGCCGCCGCCACCTCCACCTGAAGATTATGTCGAGGGCACGAACGTGCCCCCAACAGAGGAGTCGTGGCGCGCTTGGTGGACGTTTGCGATCGAGCGGTGGTGGAGCGCGGGAGACGAGCGCAACCGCGCAGGCTTGTGGGTCAACGGGCGTGATGTCTGGCAGCATTGATTCATATGCCGGGAGTCCAATGCTTTCATATTTCTTCCTGGTTGCTTCACCCTGAACCCCAAAAATCCTGTTCAACTCTCAGCCTTCATTAATTGTTTTCTGCCTCCTCCCCCGCTTCAACCGCCCGAACCGGAGCCCTTGCAGCAACCAGTGAGCTACTGAAACCAATGAGCTATTGAACAGCGCGGGAGGACGCAACCATTTTTCTATTTACATTAGCTTTATTAATAGAAGGAGCTAGCATGCGCCTACGCCCAAATTCACTCGGGCAATCCGAACGATGTTGCCGCTTTCGCGAACAGAACAAATTCACCTTCAGCCGTGCTGGATAAGCCATCAGTGCCACAAAGCAAGAGAGCTAAACTCACCGCGATGTCACCGCGGAGTGTGCACACCAATCATCCACGGTACCTCGTAGCATCAGCCGCGTGGCGCTCAGTCAGGATCCGGATTAATTCGTCGTCACCAGTTTGTGTCGCCAAGTCCAGGCAAACGGAATCCACCTCGGCATTTCCTTCGAGCAAAGCGCGCGCTGTCTCCAGCTGGTTGTCTTCGCTGCGGTCATCGTCGTCCTCAGGCGAGCGACGGCGAAGGTCTGGTCGGCCCTTCTTCCGCAAGGCGAGGTGGAGGGGCGTTTGGTCGTTTTTGTTTCGAACGTCGCATTTCGCACCGCGCTGGAGCAGCGCGCGCACCATTTCGGCGTTGGAAAAAGACGCGGCTGCGTGCAGGCAAGTTTGCAGCTTCGTCTTCTCCGGCCAGTTGATGTTGGCACGTAGTTCCAGCAGTTTGTCCAGAAGCTTCGTAGAGAGCTTGTTTTTGCTTGCTGCGTACGAAAGGGCGTAGGTCGCAAATGCCTTAGTTTTGGTTGGTTCAGCATGCTCCACTACGAACGGAACGTCAACAGTCCCGTAATCGATGGAGAACTGAAGAATGGGGACGGTGGAATAGGCTCCGTTTTCCAGCAAAAGACAAAGAGCCCTTCGGTTTCGCGTGGCTTCGAGAACGCCCGGTATTCTTGCTTTTGCTCCATATTTAAACAGCAGAGCCAGCATCTCGGGGCTGTGATTGCGGGCGGCGCGAAGAACATGATCATCCTTGATTTCCGCGCCTCTTTCCAGCGACATTCTGGCCCTCGTAATATTATTTTTCACCACCGCGAATCCCAGCGCCATCACTAGCAAAAACGATCGGGAAACTGGCGGCGCAAGATCGAGACAGACTTCCAGCGTTTCGTCGCTGCATTGGTTGCCTAAAACCAGCGAATTAATTCGGGTCTCTACGTGAGGGGCTCCACGTTCGATAAGAACACGTAAAACTTTGTCTACAGCCACATCAACCAAGTATTGCCCCTCGAAATCTCTGCAAGTGATGTCTGCGCCGCGATCAAGTAAGAGCGTCACAACATTCGCATGACCGGTCAAAGCCGCCTTTTGAAGTGCTGTTTTTCCTTTGAAGTCTCTTCGTTCCAGTGCATCCGCTAAGACCTTTTCAGCCTCCAAAAGTCGCTCAACTATCGCGAGTTTTTCTTTATGCCAGTACCCCGGAGCTGCACATGCAGACAGCAATGGTGTACATCCACTGGAATCCAAAGCCGCGCAATCTGCGCCTCTCTCAAGAAGAAGGGAGACAATTTTGTCATGGGCGTTTCCTGCCGCAATGTGTAGGCATCGCCGCTTGTCATACAATCTTGCGAATTCAATATCCGCACCTTCATCCAGTAACTTTTTAACTTTTTCAAGCTCCCCGTCTCCCACTGCAGTTAAAAGCGCGAGACTAAGCATTGCATCCCGGCCCTCTGTTCGTAATCAGTCAATACATGGTAGAAAAAAAACACTTCAGGCCGCTCACCAGTGTCGAGCATCTGAGTTACTTTCGAGAAACAAGTCAGGGTTGAATCGGTAATCCCATTTAAAAATTCACGGAAAGGTTCCGAAAGGAAACTTGACGGATCTTCAATCTCACGACGGAAAAGTTGGACCGCGTGAGCACATTGAAAAAGTGCGGCAACTGCGAACTCATGCTTTCGAGAAAACGCTAGCTGGAAAAGTCCCGGCACTTCATACGTCCAGTTAATAGCTTCTTCACCGTTACCTATCTCTGTCATGTCGGCGAGAAACAGACGTTTTATTTCATCATTGTCGAATTCAAAATAGATATCAGGAAGCGTAGTAAATAGAGATTCGAAAATTTTAGGTGTGTTTCTGAACAAGGAGATGCACAAAATCTTCGATGCCGCTGGCTTAACACGAGTCGGGAAATGGTCGATCAAGTGATTCAAGAGGACTGCACCGTTTCGAGCAGAATACTCAATCACGACATCCATATCCAATCGGGTCCCTTTGAGCTCAAGGCATTCCGATATTCGCGAAAATATAGCGACGTTGTCGAAAACAGCAACAGTTGCTGAAAAGTTGATCGGGAAGCCACACGTCCGTTCAGGAATGCGGGGAAAATCCAAGTCGCCCATGGCGTTTTCTGCCATGAGCTCCAACATTTTTGCCAGTTTACTATGATGCTGATGCATCTTGTCGAAAAGTGCGCGGTCAGCCAGGTAATATTCATTTGAAAGTAGAACATTGAGTATCCGCATGTCCAGTCTGAACTCCATAGAAAGCGCCGCCCAGTACGTAACAGGAAGGAGAAACCAGGGTTCGGCTGCCAAAAAGAAAAACGTCGTCCTAATGCAACAATCATCAGATCCACCACACACCAGGACAGTGGAGGTATTTGCTCACCACGACTGATCACGTCCACGGTACACGTCAAACAACGAAACGCATTCCTCACTTTCATTGCATTCGAATCCGTACTCGGATTCGAAGTCATTGAGGGAAGTCACCCTCTTGAATGTGGGCCAAGCCGTATTGCGAAAACCCGGCTCCCAACCTTCTTGTCGAGGGGGCATAACTTCAAAGTAAAATGTGTCATCGTCATCTGTCATACGCTCGGAGCTCTCTTGGTACACTCTCCATTCCTTCATAACAAGATCGAAGTTGTCGCGAAGATCTGGTAAACAATCGGCTACAGCGTCGTCTCGCGCATGGCTCGATCCTGGCGACGAAGTTCCATAATCCTTCTCTACGGAACCACGATATTTGGGCAGGCTGCGCGCCAGCCAGAAGCGGATATGTCGTCGGGCAAAGCCAAGCGAGTTGAAGGCCAGCCCGTCGACCGCGAGGCGAAGGTGGCGCGAGCCAAGGCGGAGGCGCAGCAACTCCCGTAGGCTGAGCAGGGCGGCGACCTCCAGGAAGATGGTGGCCGGCATCGACGTGAGCATGGGCGTCGCTAGTGGATCTGCCATCGCTGAGAAGGGGATCTTGGTTGCGTCGGTGTTGGGATGACAGTGGTGGACGGTGGTGGAACCGCCAACCCTTTTCTTGGTGGTGTGCGGGGGTCGGAACCACTTAGCCTAATTTGACTTGGCCACAGCACGAAGGGTTATGCACAACGCCGTTGATAAAATATTATTTATCTATTCTGCGCTTTGGTGAATGCAGAACAGAACTGATCAAACAGTATGGCGACTTGGAGACCCAGAGGTCAAGAATAACGGGATGCATTAGTATGCCGGTGGGGCAAATCGGCATGACCCTGAACTAACCACCGAGACTGCGGGCGTGACGGGTGCGACGAAAGAGACAAAACACACGAAAAGGAAACTACCGCCAGCTTGGTCGGCTGATTGGTTGGCCGATCCCTAGGACAGGGCCGCGTAGGAGGGCTCATGGATGACGATGCTCACCGCTGCTCGCCAACGGCCGACGACGGAGACGACCGAGGGTCTCCGTCGCTCGCACCACCACTATCGGTTGGCGTTCTTTGCCTCACGAACTCAAACTTAACAGCACCTCCGTAAAAAAGATACAGCAGCCAATCATTAAGGTCCAAGAATGTGGCTCGCTCAACCTGCAGCTCAAGCTACAGAGACAGATACGACACCCACTAACTCTTTTTTTACATTGAGACATCAATAGTTCGTCCAACGTGCATAGGGCAGGAGAGAATTGCCTTCACCGAGCCGGGTCTAAGACCAGAAGAGCCTTTCACACCTCGTACACGACCTTCTGAGCGCTTATCCTGCCTCGGCGGTGTAGCTCGAACCCCTCAGCAACCTTATCAAGCCCCTTCAGCAGAAGCACGTAGTTTGGACGCAGCTTGCCCTCCTCGATCCAACGAGGTAACTTCTCGTAAAGCTCTGCGCACAGCTCGTGGTCTTCCGCATTCGCCGGCCAGACGAACTCACCGTAGCTGTGGTCTGAGTCGAAGGCCGTCCATACGAGGACGTCAGTCACCTCGACCTCTTTCGGCACCCCGCCGGTGTTTGCCCGCCCCGGCCTGACAGTACAGACCTTGGACCCGCCGGCTTTCAAGAGGCACTCAGCGGCGGCTACCGAGGAGCCGGATTCCCTGCCAATGGTGTCGAAGGCGTACCGGAGACTCGGAGCGACTGATTGGATCTTCTGGACGACCTCGGGATCGCGGTAGTCAAAGATTTGGGTGGCCCCTAGACGCCTCACGAGGTCGAAATTGCGCGGACTGCAGGTGGTGATAACATCAAGCCCGCAAATGGCGGCCAGCTGTATGGAAAATTGTCCGACGCTTGCTGAAAATATTGATAAGACACACAATACGTGCATGCTCCGCATACATACAACTTCCTCCCCACACGAGGACGGTCTGGCTCGTTGTGCGGTCTATGGCTAGGCAGCCCTTGGAAAAGAGCGCCAGCCATGCCGTCGTTGCCGCCAGAGGGATCGTTGCAGCAGAGGCCGGATCCAGACCGGATGGGATTTTAAAACAGATGGCTTCGTCTGCAACCGCATAATGGGAGTATGCTCCGAGATTTGGTTTCTCGCCTGTGTTCAAATTGTGATGAATCGACAACGGGTCGTAGAAACATAAACGGTGCGAAGAGGTAGTTGCCGAGCGAAAAAAGGAAGAGGCCCGGGACAAAACCCTCCGCTCCTTACCTCCCCAGATTAGGGCCGCCACCCTGTCACCCACGCGAACTTGCGAGACCTCGGAGCCGGCGCCCACAACGATGCCCGCAAAGTCGCAACCGTAGACTGTGTCACCGCCGCAAGGGCCAGCGGCGTGGTCGAAGGCGCGGCTGTCAAGCGATTGGACGTCTGTGGGGTTTTGCGCTGCATGGCTGACGGCGACGAGCACCTCGCGCGGCCGCAGCTCCGACGGTATCGCGATGGACCTGCGTACCAGCGTTGCAGAGCCAGTCAGCACGACAAGAGCATCGTTGGCGTAGGAGATCGGAGCGTCTGTGTTCGGGGCCACGGCCGGAGTCGCAGACATGGCTTTAATTATAATGTAGCGAGCAACCGTGCAGTGGCTCTAATTATGAAGTAGTGGGCAACAGTCTAGTCGCTTGAATTTTGAAGTAGTGAGCAACCGGCTAGCCGATTATCTAAATCGCACAATGTGCGAAAGAAAGAAGAAGTAAAGGAGAGGGACGGAGGAGAGCGAAAGAGAGAAAGATGGTGCCAACCTGACTAGCAGTGAGTTTGCGTCTGGAGTGAAGGATGCCAAGATATTTATAGGGTTCATCGGACTCTTCCACCCTGATTTGTAATCAGACTCAGATTTTCGTTGGTTATGAGACATCTGATCTGATAATTTCATGTTGTTATACACGACGGCTCAGATTGCTCGGTCGAAACTGGTTTCTTGGCACTGCAAGCAAGCTGGTGCGGCTTCTTGCGGGCGTCGTCGCAGGCCTTCACGTCTTTACAACACAAGCCTGTTGGCCCCCGTTGCGAACATTTGTTCTTTTTCGAGTTCCGTTCTCGTTAAGCAGACTGGACATTGCTACGACCTCGAAAAAATCTACGAACCATATCGGTCTGCTGAGATTTTTTATATGGATTCATTACAAGGACACAATTCTGTGTGCTACACCATGTCATTTAATCACCACAGGAGCCAAAAGAGGTTATTGAGCAAAGTGTAATAATCAAAAGGAGAACCCGGTTACGAAATATTCAAATTCTAAAAGCACTATGAAGTCGCAACGCCATACCAACATCTGAATGAGTGGGTCAAAATTTGCGTCACACCGAAATTCCTTTCCCTTTGAGGAAATCCAAAGTGGCCGAGTACGGGTCATACTCTTGAAGTGGCCCATTAAGAAGGTCGACACCAAGCTTATTCATTAAGAAAGCGGCCAACCGCAACATGAAGCGGCCAACGAAAGCGCCGACCACGCCCGTCGAGTTCATGCTCTTTCCTATGCCCGCGGTAGTCCTGATTACAAAGTCGATCCGCGGCCGTCGCATCTCTTCAAACAAGGCAAATGCCTCGTGCGGCTTGCCAGGCAGCTTTGAAAGCATCGTGGCGAGAACCTCCGCGTCCTCAATTGAAATCCCAGCGCCCTGCCCGGCAAAGGGAAGGATCGCATGGCAAGCATCACCAATGAGGACGACGTTCTGTTTGTGCCACGTGGGGAGCGGTTCCAAGTAGCGGAACGTGACGGGGGTGATCCTAACCGAATTCATGATCAATTTCGAGACCCAGGCGGGAAGGTTCCATTCCGTGGCCATATCCGCCATCTTCTTCTTCTCGTTGTCGACGTCTTTGACAGGCTCCCACGATTCATGCACAATCTGGCCCGGCTTCGTCTCGTACAGGCACCAGACAGCACGCGTAGCGGTAGAGCGCGCGATCCAGGTGGACCTTCCGGCGGATGGATCAAGATGAAAGATGAGCGTGTCGTCATTCCAATGTACGTCCTCGTTGACTTCCGACACGCCGAGGTAACCGACGAAATCCGATTTGATGGGAAGGATTCCTGGTAGGATGACGGATCGAGCTACAGAGTTGATCCCGTCTGCACCAACAAGTATGTCGCCTGAAGCTGTCGTGCCGTCGGCAAAGTGAGCCGTCACGCCCAACGAGCCGCCTGGAGCTTGCTCCAAATGCACGAGCCTTTTGCCTGCCTTGACGCGCACGCCCTCGGCGTTCAGAGCCTCGTTGACCACCCTTGCAATCGTCGTCCTCAGAATGTCAAGGTCGTCAAAAGTATCGCGGCTCTTCCAGTTGAACCGCGCGATAACCTCGTCGTTGAACTTGCGAGACTCCGTCCTCTTCAGCTTAGTCGACCTGGCAGTCAGCTCGTCCAGCAGCCCGAGCCGCCTAAACACGCGAAGGGAGTTTGCAAACAGCGACAACCCGCCGCCAATGTCGGCCGGCTGCCACTGGTCACTCGCTCCCGACGGGGCTTCGACGCGATCGAAGATCTCGACCTCGTGCCCAGCCCGAACGAGCAACAATGCGAGCACCGGACCGGCGATGCCGCCTCCAACGATGAGGACGCGCATAGTTCGGAATGTTTAACGATAACGGAAGGAGAGGACAGGGTCGGGGGCGGGAGGAAGAGATCGGCAAGGGAGAGAGGGAGCGAGCGAGCAATGGTGCCTTCCTCCGGGCAGGTAGGCAGTAGTTCCAAGTATGTGACGTCAATCAACAACGGGTTGGTTGCCAAACCCAACCCTGTCGAGGGTGTTGTTGGTCACACAGCGGGGGTCCTGCATCCTGAGTCACCCGTCCAACATGTGCCACTCGCCTCACCTAGCTTGCTCGGTGACACAAACAAGCCTTGGAGACCCTCCAATGATGTCATCTCCATACATCGCATCTATGCTGTTTGTCCTGGTCATTCCCTTAGCTTGGCTGGCAGCCGTGTAACTCACACTGCTCCTGGAATGTGATAGAAAAAGAAGTCTGACAGAGAGTGTCTCCACAGTTGAGAAGAGGTAGGAGGGGAGCAGTTTAGTCATTCTGTTCAATGTGCGCTATGCCCTATCTTCCTCAAGGTGCTGAAAAGTCAGCCTGTCGAGCGAATCCTGCTTGTCTGACTCGTAGAGTTCCCACGCCCATTCTCAGTAATTCCTGAAGCTCTCAACGACATTTTCCGGCAAGTCAGCCTTGAACCAGCCGACAGCGCCACCAAATCCGACGCACTTGAATGCATACTTGGTGGCCAGAAACGTCTTGCCTGACCCGCCGACGCCCCGCAAGATGACCTCTTTCGTGTTTAAAAACTCGGTGTCTATGGCAGCCCATATGTCGGAGCGATCAATGTAAGGCACAGGATCAGGTCGATTGCGCAGTGGAGGAATTGCAACCCCAGCTTGCCCAGATCCCCCCTGGTGATCGCTAGGAATCGGTGTTGAGTTTAGGAATGCTTTCTTCCGAACCCCGCCCATGATTTCCTGGACGGCGTACTCGATTGAACTGGGGTCCAGGTGAGTGGCCTGGCACGTAAAGACTATCTTTAGGGTGTCTTTAAGAGACTAGTCGCTGAACCCTAGACTTGAATTGGCATGGCACAATCGACGGCAAGTGTCGAAGTGTGTCCATGGTTCGAACTTTTCGAGAGTCGTCCTGCTTGTATACTTGCCAATGGGCACTGGTACCAGAGCAACTTCATCGGGCAAAGATCCAAAGCAGGCCTCACCGTGGCCGGTAGGTTCAACACGTTGACGACTGGCGATCGAAGCGGTGACGAAGGTAGCGAACACTACGGAGGCAGCAGCGGCGACAACGGTTTCTGTCACGAATCGGACCTATACGGTCGTGTTTGCCAGCATTCACAGCTCGCGGTAGAGGAGGCTCTGAGCTGTGCGTCGGTCCTCTATGTCGAAGTAAGCCATCGGCTATTCTGCATATCCGGGCACCAGGAGCCCACCTCTGGATTGTGATGTTCCAGTATAATTGCCAAAAGCTCGCCCACCTGATCGACGAACTTGGTGACGTCATTTCGGAATTCTTGGATGGTCGGCGATGGCTGCGCAGCCTTGGCCAGGCGCTTTTCACACAACCCAATTTCCGCTGAGCCTGCCATGCTGTCCGGCGCGTCAAGGGGTAAATAGCGAGCGTGCACAGATACGCAATGCAAAATGGTTCCATGTCCCAACGCTGTGAGAAAGGAATGAAAAAAAAAGTAGAGAGTGTGTGACAGAGGATTTGAGGGAAAGCGACAGAATGTGATAGGACAGAGAAATTGAGGCAAGCAGAAAGAGAGGCACAAGGAGCAAGTATCCTGAATCCAGTATAATCTCTTCAGAAATGGAGTGAAGGTTTAGAGCTAACCATCCAACGACCGTCCTTCGCGACTTATTGGCTTTACTGTTCATCGCTTAACTGAAGGTTTACGATGAGCCTTTGGCCCAGTTGAGAAGCGTTGTGCCTGCGGTAAAAAACGTGACAAATTCACAGAAAGATATGTGAGCCAAAACTTGTAATATCGTAGTGCCTACCTGAATGGCGACGCGCGGCACACTGGGCAAGTACTCATCTGCCTCACGCATATGGGACATATGGGATGCGAGCAGCAACCGGTCATTTGCACGTTCGGGTTCACTTCGAGGCATACAGCGCACCGCAACTCGTGCCGAAGCTGAGCCAAAAGGCGCCTGATCTCTGCGGGCGGGCTGGCCGGACGGTCCAACGACTGGGATTGATCGTTGCACCCCCCGCACACCTTGTAGGGACAATGGCGGCAGATGAACAGCGTGCCTCGGCACCAGCGGAGGCACACGTCGCATAGCATGAAAGCAGCCGCAGCTGCATCCGCCAGCTCCTCTCGGACCTCGTGGACCCTATGCCTGTGCCGCTGAGCTTGGACCCGCGAGGCCGACAACTGAAGGCAGGAGGGGCATTCGTTATAGAGGCACGCCTGGCATTTGAAGACGAGCGCCTCTCCCGCGAATACTCGGCGGCACCCGCTGCACGCCTCGCCCTTCGCGAGCGTCCTGTGGAGGGGGTGCCGGTGTGCCGCTACTACAACCGTGAACCCGCCGGGAGGCGGTGGCCTGACGGACTGCGGCTGTTGCGTGTTCTGGCTTCGAGAGCTTGTCGTCACGCGGGTGTATGCGCGCGTCATAAACCGTCGGAGGGAGCGGTACGTGTGAGCAGCCACTCGTACCACTCGAGCAGCCACTCTGCCGATGGATCCGCACGTCGCCGTTGCTAGTCGCACTAGGGCAGCCAAAGGCGTCGAGGATTGCACAATAAAGTTATACTGTTCAAGCACGATGATAACCAAGCCGTACAGCAGAAGTGGTCCGATGCCAAGTGCACCCAAAGCAAGTAGAAATAAGTGGCCTAGTGTCGTCAATCCCCTGTACTCCCGCTGGATAAAGGCTAATCCGAGTGAGAGCAAAAGCGTGGACACGGCGGTCTGCAGGCAGAAAGCGACGGTGCCTCCACGCAGCAGGACGTACGTAACAGCCAGCGCCGCGCCAAGCTTGAAGCGGCCGGGTATTTGTGAGTTGAACGTGAACAAAACACACGCGGCAATAACGACAAACTGCCAGTAGTAGTATACGGCCCAGTAAATAAGCCGGCGCAGGAACCCGGCGGCCGAAGTTTTGGTGGTGGCGGTGACGGTGGCCGTGGCAGCGGCGGCGAACGAATTGACCGTGACCGTGACTGTGGCAACAAGGTGAGCGGTCGCGTTGGGTGCAGCAGCGGTGAGGACGGCGGCAGCGGCAGTAGTTGTGGTGGTAGCAGCAGCGGCGGTGGTGGCGGCTGTAGTAGCTGTGGCGGTGGCGGCGGCGGTAGCAGCTACGGTGGAGGTAGCTGCAGCGGCAGCGGCGGCGGCGGCAAGGCATGTGGCCGACTGGCCTGCGCCGTATACAAGGGCGGGCAGCGCCACCGTCGTTGCGGCGCAGACTACGTCCATGTCAATTTTTGTGACGCTATGGAGAAGCCTTGGTTTTTGGACTCAGTACGCACTAGGACAGAAACCCTCGTTGCGATGTTTACTAGGTCGGATCATGTCCAAGCTGATTTAAAGATTCAGGTACATATGAACCCGGTACGCACCTTGTTTGGCTCCAGGAGTGGGTGCTGATTTTATTCCTGGGGTAAATTGGATTGGAAGGGGGAGAGAGGGAGCGCTGTTAATGTTGGGAGTGATTTCACATTTCAGGAATTCCAGTGGATGCGGATAAATGTTATGCAAGTCATGTTTAGACACTGGTTTTAGGCAATAATAGAAGGTCGCTGATCGCAGTGTACACTTGCGGCGCGGCCGCTGCGCGCGTCTGCGTCGCCAGCGCCGCCAGGAGCACTGCCAGGAGCACGCCACGACACTTAGGCTCGGTAGTAACACGACAACGCAGGCAGCGGCAGCGCCAAAAATTGGCAGTGTGGATCCCGGCGCACTCAGTAGCAAAGTAGCAAGCAACAGCCGGGTTCGACCCTCAAGAGCGCAATTCACACCCAACAGTGGACAGGCCTTCTCGGGACCCGCCAATCACGACGGTCGTCCGGCCCTTCACGGTCCGCTCGAGTGCCTCCTGGACCAATGTCTCGGACTCGGAGTCGAGCGCATTCGTAATCTCGGCTGGGAGCAGGATGCTGGGGTTGCTGATGAAGGCATGGGAGATGGCGCCATTTTGGCTATAAAAACAGGACACCTACAGACAACGGACGAAAACGCAAAGACGACGCGGTGCAGACCCTTCCCGATGAGATCCTTGACCTTCTGTGTGGCGTTGGCCAGGCGCGCCGACAGCACCGCGTCAGTCCTCGTCGAAGAGGGGGGCCTCATAGCGCAGCACGTGGGCGAAGTTGGCGGTGTGGATGCGGGTGGCGACGCTTTGTACTGCTGACAATTATCTTCTGCATTGCATAAAACCAAGTGTCCAAACATAACAAACATAACAAAATCCCACAATCACTGGAACACCTGAAGTATTAAATCACTCCAAACAGCAACCTTACATTCCAGATCCAAGTCGCAAACCGGAGCGAGCAGTAAGCGGAGTGAGGATGAAGGGAGGAGAGAAGGCTCAAGGGCGGATGGGAGACAGGGTTCTGGCCAGTGAAAGTGGATCAAGGGAATTGTGGCATGGGAGATTTTGAAAGGAGGGATGGAGAGAGAGGAGAGAGAGAAAGAAATGAGTGGAGTGATCATTTGAGTGAGTGAGGTAGAGGACTTCAACAAAAGAAATTAATATAACTTTCAAGCTCTGTATGCCAGTACAGGTCACATAATGGCGCAGCTCAAGCAGTTGACTTTAAAATCTTCACGAGACACAGACATGGGAGCGAAGCAGTGACCTAGGTCAAAGCTCAGTCCATTTCTGTATTCATGATTCATACATTTCCGAATGTGATCCTTTGCATAATTGTTTTTTTTTTTTGATTTTGGCATGAAAACTCATTAGAATGTTATGGTGTCGAGGAAGGAATCGGATCAATTAATTCACCTCACACATAGTATTAGGAGCGGGACGAAATCCAAACCGATAATAGATTGAAGGATATTTTCCTTGAATGCATCTTTGGCTAAGAAATCCGGTCGCATCAATCTGTACCGTCAAATATAAAGTAATCAGTGGCGACACAGAACCCTCAGCTTTCACTTTTTCCCAGCATTTGTTGCTTCACAAGAGAGCAAAAAAAGGAGTATTTGATACTCACAAGGCTTAGAGTATGCACTTGAAGATGCTCAGCGAGTCCTTTGATGGCTTTCATCAACGAGTTGAGATTTCCATGACTAGAATGCGTTTTAGGAAATAATTTTTGTTTGCATCCCAACCCTTGAGGAAGCGCTGCTATCATTTCGATAGAGAGATTCGTACCCCTTTTCGCCACGCGAATCTGAGTGTGCAAGTTGGTGCATTAGTCTTCATTTTCCCGAATCTGTTTAACAATAGCAGAGAAGAGGTCAAAAGAATTATTTGACAGATCACTAACCATTTTCGACTTCGTATCCGTCCAGTAATAAGTGCTCGAATCCACCTTCCAGAATCCTTTAAGGCCCTTCACTCGGATAGTGGTGTCGACGTAAGCGCGACGCTCCAGCCTTTTCCTGCAAGGTGGCACATGTTAGATAGGAAGAACCGGAAGGTAAAAGCGGCGGAAGCGCCACGAACAGGCCTATCTTGGTGTCGGAGTCAGCTGTGGCATGTAGACAGGGGATGGCAGCGAATGTGAGTATGGCGGCAAATGCAATTGCTGCGATCGCGGCATATTGAGCGGCTCGCATGCTAGGCGGTGGTGGATGGGCGGCAGGCGGTGAGGCTTTGGAGCTCAGAACGCTTTGACGATTAAACGGTAGGAAGAAAGGCGTGCGCACGTGTGTACGTGTATGTGTGTGTGTGTGTGTGGGGGGGGGGGGAGGTTGCGGGTGGTGTTAGCGCCGGCACCGGCGGCGGCGTTGGCGTCGGTGTTGGTCTTGGCGGTTCCACCGACGATTTCTCTGTGCGACCACACCTCGGAGAGACACTAGCTCGTTGTCTCTCCCTTCCTCCCCCCTTATCTCCCTTAGGTTGATGTGCTTATCGGAGAAAGTGACGTGCAGGAGGCGCCCCCACTATCTCGCTCGATGTGGTCTTGTTCCACACTGGGTTCGTTGAGGACCTGGAAGCGGTGGGCTGGATTGAATGAAGAATGGCCTCACAAACCCCCTCTCTTGTCAAAAAAGACGAATTTATTTCTGATATCTAAACAGGTTGCAGTACAGCAGCATTGTTACAGGAGTCGCGCTGAGATGGAAAACACGAGGAACAGAGTACCGTTGCCACCAAAAGGGACACATCAGTGAAGCTGGTTGCGGCGTTGGGAAACTCGGGCGCGAGGGGCCATGGCGATCGAGCCTCATGGCAACGCAAAGGACAACTTGTGGATGCTCCAGACAGAAAAGTTGGTCGTCGTGTCTACTATGACAACATTGTGTATTTGGATACGTAACACCCCTCTCCCTCATGATACATAACAGTCTGGCTGAACTGCTCACGCGGTTAAAGTCGCTTGCGATCGAGGAGGGTGTCGAAAACATTATTCTCATCGCCAGTACACAACAGGCACGAAGACACCCGCCGGGCTGCTGTTCCAGGGCACGCGTGCAAGGCGACCACTTCGGCGTGAGCGGGAAGTGGTACCCCTGTCCGTCACATTCTACTTCTTTCCCACATTCTCCTTCTACAACCACATTCCAGGCAGGTCGCGCTAACTATCCAGAATAGGTGGTGAACAAACTCAAGACATCCGCTTAACAATCCGCATTACCGTGCTGATCGAGCACGTGGAGTGCGAATAACCTATCTGCAGATTCGTTGCCGAGGGGTTGGAAGTCCCATTGCGCTTGGAAGTCCGCCCTTGCCATGTATGCATCATATTAGGGCCGTTTGCAATGTTGAAATACTACAATATACCGGCTTCTGCACTTTTCCCCCTACCCGAGCAGCGGCTCCACTTCCTCGTGAGCCAGCGTGTATGAATGGTTGTCGAAAACGGATTATCTCAACCTCAAAAATAGGCCATCTATCCACAAGCACCAAGGTGGTGGCGAATGTCCGTGGTACTACGCTGGCAACTCCAATTTTGGCATTTTGTGGAATTCAAAACAAAATGCTTCAAGATATTGTGCGACGTCGCATAATAAAAGCAAGGCACAGCCACCACAGCCCCAAACATATAACCTCCTCGCATCTAACCACGTTAAACATTCATCCGCTCTCGCTCAACCGCTTCTGCACTTGTAGTCAAACAACCAAAGATGACTTATCCAGTCGATTCCAAGACCGACTTTCCGGCCGCCTCCGACTCCGCTTACCTGCCTCAATCGCCTGTCGTCTAGCCACTCATCTCCGCCCGCCAGAGCCGCCGCTCGACCATCCTTCTCGCCGTCGCCGCCGTCCTCGCCTTCGCCACACCTTTCGTGCCGGACCGCCTCTGGGTTTACCGCCAGACCATTGGCGGCATTGTGTGGACCGAGATCATCGCCAACGTCTATTTATCAATCTGCTACCCGCCGAACACATTCAATCGCGGCATATACTGCCAGCGATATTCTGCGACTTGCTACCAGTACTCGGCCAAGCTTGCATCCTTCCCAGAGTGCGGCCTCATCTACGCCCAGCTTGCCTTTGCCGTCGTCGCGCTCGTGGTGGGCATCGTGGCTGCGGCATTCGCTGGTCGTGCGAGCGCCGTCAGGCAGACGGCCCTCTACCGCAAGCTTGCTCTCGGTGCCACAGTCGTAAACCTGGTTGTACTTGGTGCCCTCATTATAATGACAGTGTCATCATTTGGCCTTTGGGCAAAGGATGTCCACGATTATACATTCCCAGTGGCTATTGATGTTAATGTTCCTGCACCATTTGTTGGTTTCTTCCTGCCTTTTGTTAGCGTTGCTCTCGCCGCCGTCGCGCTACGCTCTCTTCGTCGCTAAAGTATGCACGATAGTGTAAATCCAATGGTCCCCATGTTTCTCCCCCATTCTTGACTTTCTTAAGCCCCATATGTTCTCCCTTACTGCCAGGCCTCCTCACATGGCATTTTTGAATCTCTCATGTAACAGATAAACGTTTACACCGCATTTTGATTGAATCCTTACAGGTATTAAGATTGGCGGGGAAGAGGATGGAGAGGAGAGGGAAAAAGACTGAAGAACAAAGGTAGAGCGCGCGTGTGCTGGGACAGAAAGGAAGCAGGCGGAGAGATGGAGATGGGGAAAGGCACGGCGACGAACGGGATCGGAGCACTATTAGTAATGCAGGAAATTGGGGGTTGACGCCAGGGGCATGAAAGAGGTGCAGCCTGCGTCACCGTATCCCGGTGCTTTGGGGATAGGTGTGGATCAAAATGGTAAATAGTGCTGCGACACGTCGCAGCGGGAAGGTGGTGGGGTTCAGAAGCGCGCTGGCAGGTTGGCAGTTACAGTGCTGGCGAGGAAAAAACGACCGACAGCAGCTGTAGTGCTTTGTCAACCTGCAGGAGTGAACGACGGGATAGTTATCAACACAGAAGTTAATAGAGACGCATCATCACAGCCTTAAGGTGACAGAAATTAGTGGACAAGCCTCAGAAACTTTCACCCCCCCCCCCTCGCCAACTCAGTAGAACTCAAGGCCAAAATAGCGAAATTGGGTTGGGAAATTGGTATCCAGGGACATATTGCCATGGAGCTTGGCCTCTTTTCGACTGACTTGCTTTAAGGCGGAGGTCATGCACTCAGATACCATTTCGTTTGGATATTGTTTCACCCCAAATTCGCTCGCGTTAGGACCCCAGACGTCGACCCGCCGTTGTCCGACACCGAGAAGGTGTAGCACACAGCGCCTGTGATGATCTTGCTTGTTTCGTTGATTGCGAGCAGATGGGGCGGAGTTGCTTAGGAAACGGGGTTGGGGTCTGAGTGTAAGCCAAAAGGTGGTATGAACGAGTGAGTAGCTATACGAACAAAAGGCATCTGGCTCCAGGGACCCGCAGCATGGAATAAAAAGGTGTTTGCAGTGGTACCGCTCGAGAAGACGACAATCGAGCGGGGGTCGTTGGTGGACGTCCTCGACCACCTCGACCCAGTCCTCAGAATAAAGGCCACAACTATTTGTGTGTCGATTTTTCTACTTTTTTCTGTTACCGGCTCCTTCTTGGACCGCGCCTTCTTCACCTTTCCCTCGCATCTGTATTGAATACAACGAGCACGTTTTATGGCGTGAGTGTAGCTTGATTTTTGGACCTCAATGCGCGGGGTCTGGTAGCTCGGCCTGTGGCGGTGCCGGAGGCGACGGGGCAGCAGCGGGAACCACATTTCACATCATTACATATTGCAGCCCTGTCTGAGCAGCGGGCTGCGGCGCAGCAACGATGATGAGTTCTCGCCAGCCCAACGACGCCGGCGACGATACCGAGGAAAGAAGCTTCAGCACCGCTGTGGTAATCCACACTCCCGGCGCTGTTGCTGCTGCTTCTGCTGTTGCTGCTGCTGCTTCTGTTGATGCTGCTCCTGCTGCCACTGTCGCAGCGAATATTGTCACAGCCTCCAGGGCCCGTGGGTTGCGCGTTGCCGACGCCTTCCGCCGATCTGCGGAATGTCTCTCGACTGCAATTGATGCTGTCTGCCCAGAACCAGCTCGAACGGCACTTCAAGCTCTGGTGCGGGTACTGGGCTTCTTGGCAGATGGTTTCTGCCAAATGGTTGCCAACAAGGATGCCGCTGAGCGGCTTGGATTGACTTGCAGTGCAGCTGCCGAAGCTCTTACGTCGCTCCTCAGCGGCAAAAATGATCCCGCTGAATCTATTTCGCGATGCTCGGCTCTCCTTATCCTGGCCGATCTGCTAACGGAGGTCGAAAAATATCTTCGCACTGTCTTTACACCCCCTGAAAAAGGCTCGCTTAAGCGCTGGCTCGCGATCGCAAAGAATTACGCCACTGTCCAATCTGTGAAAGAGAAGCTGACAGAATACGATGCGCGATTAAGCAGCGTGTCACTTCAGGTGCTCATGGCTGTCAACAGTTCCACATGGACAAATGTGAATGATATCAAAGAAATGTTTCGCGCGTGTCAGGTCGCGATCAATTCCGAACAAACAAAGGAGCTTAAGGCAGAACAGGCGCGGATCAAGCGGCTGTCGGGCGAGCTGAATTCCATCATGAAGGAAGACGTGAATCTGTTTCAGAGCTCCAACATCGACAATATGAGACTAGACCAAGCAGCAGACCTACTCATCGACGCAAGGCGGCGTTTGCAGCTTCTCAAAGAAGAACTTGATTTGGATAACACCCCCGACGATGAGACTACGCGGACAAACATCGACGCTATTGTCAGAGATTTGGCGTTAGACGTGGATCGATTTGCTGCCAAATTGAGGAGAAAGGCCAATATAAAGAAATGGATGGTACCAGCAAACACGCTGAGGTATACGAAGAACAAAGAAAAACTTTTAGGCAGAGGAGCTTTCGCAAAGGTTTTCCTCGGAGAACTAGACGGCGTAAAAGTAGCTGTGAAGCTCTTCAAAACCGTTGACACTTCTTCGCGGTCCATTGAGCAGACTATCAGTAAAGAAATCGACGCATGGAGTAAAGTTTCTCACCATGAAAACGTTTTGACTCTGGTCGGAGTATCAACAAAATTGGAATATTTCATTGTATCCGAACATTGTTTTAGTACGTTCTTATTACAATTGGAATGCTAAATAACCTCAATATCATCTGATTTAGACGGGAATGCTCGCGAGCACCTGGGTGACTTGAAATCATACGACGATCAAGAATGGCCTATGCAGCTTTACAGGATTCTTTTTGAAACAGCAAAGGCCCTCGAGTACATTCACTCCCATGGAATTATTCATTGCGCCTACAAGTGACCAATCGCAAGATCTGCTGGGGCGATTGGATGCTACAATGAAATCACTTGCAGATGTTGTTAACGATCACCATAAAACTTTATTTGCCATTCACGATGGGAATGCTAACCCAGAAGATGTATTGCACTTTGGAGAGGAACCTACGAGGCATCGCGCAATCCATGCACTGCCCTCAATAGAATTCAACATGGAGCATCCAGATGACATTGCGGTAGAGTTCAATTAACCTGTTTATGGTTTCCTCACTTTATTTTTTAGACGTCAGTAGGACCTGACCTCGGCACGGCGGGAAAAACAAATGACCGTGGCAGTGAATCAGATGCTAAAGAACTAACGCACCGTAAGCTTCAGCGTGATGTTGGCGTGGAGAATGATACGTTGGCCTAACTGATGCTTGGGTTAGGGTTACAGCATTCTCCGGCAGGCTCTGGCTTGACGTCTCAGAATAACACCTCTCGCGCAAACAGCGCCCTCGCTCTGCGCGCCGGATGGACACCCAAGGCCATGGAAGACGGATCATTTGTTCATTATCACCCCGTTACCAAGGAAACCTCGTGGGTTCCATCGGCGGCAGGCACCATTTCAGCGCCTCTGTTGCCCCAAAGCTCTTCTCCTGTGCCTGGTCAGACGCTCAACGCGAGCAGCGGCCTAAATGGCCGAAGCTCGTCGATCATCGCCAGTGCACGCCAGGCGGCCATGAATGCAGGAGTGGGTCTCGATAGCTGTTTTTATTTTGAATTTGCATTGACGGTATTTTCTTAAGCTTCCACCAAACTATCTGCAGCCCAAAGGTTATGGCGACATAGCACCGCAGGTTGCCGGCGCCCAGATTCTCGGAACAGGATATGGTTCTAATCCGATGGGATTCCCCTCGTCTCCGTCAAATGCTTTGTACGCACAGGCACCAATGACACCCACACAAGGAATGATGACAGTCATGCCGAAGGGCGTCGTGGCATCTGCAGGAGCGTCTGTAATGGAGATTCCAAACAGGTATATGTACGGCCGCAGCAGCAGCTTGGACCAAGGCGTCCTCCTCAACAACATACATTCCGGGCTTGATACTATTACTGGAAGGCCAGTAGAGCTGGAGCCTGAAGAACAACCGGCGTTCATGGCTCAGACTGGCGATCCTCGGCGTGGTAGCGGGAGGTTTGGGCGCAATGTTCTCACCGGCATGGCCAAACTCGGGAGGGGGGAAGCCAGGGGATGCCTCCAGCGGCGGTGCGCCAGAGAGCTCAACCCCCACGGCAACGACCGCCGGGCCTGTGCGAAAACCGTGGTACCTCGAGTACGACTACAAATCAGAAGACATCATGTTCAATAAAATTGGCAAGCTCAAAGGTGGCAAACTCCCCGCGCTTGTGGAGCGCCTCACTCTGCATGACACCGTCGACTCGTTCTACGTGCAGGCGTTCCTGCTGACGTACCGGTCCTTTACGTCGACGAAGGAGCTTTTCGAGCTGCTCAAGAAGCGGTTCAATATCCAATCGCCTACGGTACTCAACGACCTCGAGCTGGAAGATTGGAAGAATAACAAGAAGAAGCCCATCTGCGTTCGTGTGTTCAACGTCATGAAGCAGTGGGTCGAGATGTATTACCAAGAGGACGACGAGGACAAGGAAGTTCTGCAGGAGATGCGGGCCTTTGCCTCGGCCAAAATGCAGGAGGAGGACGCGCGGCTGGCGTCCCACCTCCTCAAGCTGATCGAGCGGCGGGAGCAAGGACTGATGAAGAAGATCCTGGTGACGAGCATGGGCAAGGACGTGCCTGCGCCGATATTGCCGCGTAACCTGAAGAAGCTCAAGTTCCTTGATCTGGACCCGCTCGAGATCGCACGGCAGCTCACCATCATCGACAGCAAGGTGTTCAACCGCATCCAGCCGGTCGAGTTCCTGCGCAAAGCGTGGAACGACAAGGCGAACGAGGTCGCGGTGAACGTCAAGACCATGATCGCCATGTCCAACCAGGTTTCCGGGTGGGTGACCCAGAGTATCCTGTCGGAGAATGACCACCAGAAGCGGAAGCGACTGATCGTGCACTTTATCGCCATCGCCGAGGTGAGTGAGTGGGCTCGCTGGACATGTTTTATTTTGCGTGTATCGGTGATTGCGCAGTTTTATTTAGCCCATCCGCAGTTGTTCTTTTTACTGATTCGCCTTAATATTTTCACATGGCTCACTATGCCCTTCTACCCCCTCCTCTCGTGCGCTCCCGCCCACGCCGGAAACGTCAGAAATGTCGGACGCTGAACAACTTCAACATGCTGGTGGCAATCCTTGGTGGGCTGGACACTGCCCCCATCCGCCGGCTCAGGCGGACGTGGACAGTGGTGCCAAGTAAGAGTTCTAGCGGGCTGGAGGTGCTGCGCGAGACAATGGGCTCGGCGAATAACTTTTCGCGCTACCGGGAAACGTTGCACAGCATCAACCCACCGTGTGTGCCGCTATTATCGCTCTACCTAAACGACCTGACCTTCATCGAGGATGGTAGCCCCAACTTCCTCAAACCCGGTGGTGCGGCGGCGCAGTCAGCCACGACCTCTGCGACGGGCGAGCCGGCGCCACATCAGGAGCAGCTTGTTAACTTTGGGAAACGCATGAAGACGTCCGAGGTGATTCGTGAAGTACAGCAGTTCCAGAGTGCGCCGTACCTGTTCACGCAGGTGCCGGAGCTGCAGGAGTTCCTGCGCGAGAGCTTCGCCGAGACGGTCGACGAGACAGACCTTTACAACCTGTCACTTTCGCTAGAGCCACGGGAGTATGAGGGTTAGAAGATTGCCAGAATGCTGATAGAGTCCGGGTTTCAGTGACGGAGGTCGGCGGCGGCGACTGCGGCTGTTCATGTGGCTTGTGTCGACAAACACTTGGCAAACACTTGGCATCGTTTTTTATTTCTCTCTCTCATGCTCTCATCCTCACACGACACACACAGAGAGACACGCTCGGACATTCCTCTTCCGTCCCCGAGCCTTGCTGTTCTATATATTGTCCTTTTTCTAGCCAACACCCACACGACACTTATGAAGGTCCTTGTCATCGGTGCCGGTGTTGCAGGCCCGCTTGTCGCACTCGCCCTGAAGCGCGCCGGCCACGATGTGGAGATCTTCGACCGCGTCAAGCCGCCAGCCGCCGCTACCGCCGAAGGCAGTCGTCCCATCTGGCTGCCCGGCGACATAAGCGGCGGTATCTCGATGCAGGGGAACTCGGCATCAACTCGGCCACGCGCGCGGCCATTCTGCCGCCAGGCACCATGCCCGTCAAGAGCAACTTTGTCGGCTACATCGGTATCTCCGAGCACTCGACCGACATTGGTTTAGACAGCAAGGCGCAGACCTTCCAGCTCGACAACGCATCCGGCAGGTCGACCTGGATCGCGCGCTCGTCCGACAGCCGCGTCCTTTGGTGCATATTCGAGACCAAGCCGGGCGACATTGCCCAGAACGACGCCTGGAACTCCGTCGAGGACCTATCCAGCGCGTTCGCGCTGTTTGAGGAACACCACTTCCTCGAAGCCCTTAAATCACCGAGGACTGATTTTGTATGACACGGATCCGGACGAGCATCTCACAGAACGAACCAAGCAGCGCCTCCTTCCGCCGCCGTTCCCTCCTCAACAGCGACACCAACCTCCCCCCTCACCTCCACCCTCCTCCTGATCCTCCTCGTCCAAATGGACACCGCTAATCACAACGCAGAAATCGTTCCCGCTGGAGAGGGCCACCAGCCAGTTCACGACATTGCGAGCCGCGATGATCTTGTCGCTGCCCGGAACTCTGCATTCATCAGGCTGAAGCAAAGAAGGTGCGAGGTTGCGACCTGGCTCATCGCAATGCCGTTGGATCGTCTGGATGCTCTTTTTCCAAAGAATGAAGCCGCTCTTGAAATACTGGATGTGTTTGCTGAGGAAATATACGGCAACGGAAACTGCGCGATGAGGAGTTGAGACGGCAAGAAGAGGAACGTAATCGGATGCGGGTGCAGCGACGCCGCGATATTCTTCGGGCGATCAATGACGCGACCGATATCTCAGAAGGGCTACGGGACAAACTAACCAAATTATTCAATACTATTCATTTGGATGACCTTGAGATTGATGATCCTTTCTGCGGACTGCAGTCTCGGCTTGTGGAATTCTCCGGCCGACCTTCAGATACCAAATCACAGCCATATACTCTAAGTACGAGCTTCCTTCTACGCACACCCCGCACCCATTCGGCAGTGCTCGGCCACTGGTTGAGCTCGGTAATAGTCGATGGAATGACTTCGACCTTAATCGGAATAGAATTGTGGCAAACCTAATGAACGACAGGACCATTCTGCCCGAAACTATGGAAAAATATATGATATCTGTGGTGGATGCCAAACGGACGGTGTACTTTAAGACCAACGACGAGTTCAGCCGTCAACTGCTCGCCGAACTTCATGTCTTGGTTGGTGAAGACTTTTTCAATCGGCATTATCATGTCCAGTTCGATGAAGATAGTAATGGAGATGTACAACCAAGCAAAAAAGAACTCTTCTTGCTGCAGTAAGGTCGCCTCGGCCAACATCCAACGTGCCCGAAACTTGTGGCGGATTGAGAGTCCAACCAAATTCTACCATGATGCGATCTGGATGTCGCCTCTCATTGACAAGATTTTGTGTTCAGGCCTTGTCTACGACCGCAACGTGAGTTCCCCGTGTCCAATCATGTTTACGGTGAGGTCAGAGCAGCGACATCAAGTTGTCAGGCTCGATTGGTACCGTGAGTTCTTCAAATTTATTTGCCATTGTAAGCCATCAAGCAGCGACCCCTCGGCACATCTTCGCCACAACACGTCGACACATCTTCAAGATATATTGAAGCTGTGCTGGATGGACTTCCAAAACTTGCACCAGGCGACTTTTAAGCAGAAGAAGGAAGTTCGGCAGGCGGCTGTCTTCCCCTCTATGTTCCACGCAAACGGGGTGATGAGGCTGTTCTTATCCGGCTTTTGCGGAACCGAGAATGCTCACTTTAAGACTGCTCGCTTCTACCACAGCGGTAAAATCCAAGGAGCCTTTCAACTCTTGCACAACCTGTTCAACCTTCGAGATCACCGATATGGTTTTGAAACTCTGGGGGAAGAAGAGGCGGCACTTGAATCTTTTCTTCGGACCGCACTGGGGCTGAGGTTCACTGAAAAATTAGGAACATGTACATGTACCAGAGACAGCTCAGGGCGAGGAACCCCTCCCAAGCGACAAAAGGACAGACGAGTCCTCTGACGAGGCCTCCGAGTCCTCTTACGAGGCCTCTGAGTCCGGAAGTGAAATTCCGGTGGACTGCTTCTTTCCCGAGGTAGACGACTATGTGGAGTTTATGCATACCGCGGATGCAGTGAGCCGGCGGCGCGGTATCGAGATCGATAACTTTACTGGCAGTTTTGAGATGATCCCGGCCAACCCCAAGATCCGGACAGCGAATTGGCGTCGGGAGCGGGTCGTACTCAAGTTTGTACCGCTCGACCGAGCTGTCGTTTCTGCGGCTGCTCAACTCGGACGAGATGAGAAGAAAGTCAGGCAACAGGACCATCGAACTGTTGGATCCTTTGCCATCAACGACGAGTTCGACTGTATGGTGATGCCGCAGGTGTTAAGGCAGACCTCGACGTTCTCCGTGGCGCCGGCTGTGGCGCGGCTGACGCTGATGGAGTTGTTTTCGTTGGCGCAGCAGGCGCGCGATTACGTGAAGTTCTGGGAACTTTTGGGCTGGTGCATCACGACCTCAAGCTGGAGAACGTCGGCTTCCTCCCTGGCCGCGCTGGTACCGACGCGGGCGAAACCGGCGCCCAGCTGGTGGTGCCGGACCTCGGCTGCATGGAGCGGCGAGACCCGTCCGACCTCGTGCATGAGTGTAACGTGCCACGCAATTACTGCCCGCCGGAGTTCTTAGCCGTTCATGATGGATGCATTCGCATTTGGCGTCGCCGAAGAGGTCGCGGCAGCGTCGCACGTCCGCGATCACGAAACTTAATCTGTTTCAATTTTTTTTTCATTCTTGCGATATTGTCTCAGTTTTCGTCAAGCGTCCATTTGCTTTTCGCGGCTCTGTTGTTTCGGATTTTCTTTAACTGCCCCTCTCGCGCCCTCGTAACTGTAGCACCAGCATATTCGCAGAGGCTTTTACAGTTCGATCGCAATATAATCTTGGCGAACGC
The DNA here is from genome assembly GCA_026954515.1 of Cladochytrium tenue. Classification (NCBI taxonomy): domain Eukaryota; kingdom Fungi; phylum Chytridiomycota; class Chytridiomycetes; order Cladochytriales; family Cladochytriaceae; genus Cladochytrium; species Cladochytrium tenue. Next base: position 32,689 of record JADGKE010000001.1, read on the forward strand.
AACAACCTCCTTTTTCGTTCTAAGGCTCTCGGACTCCGCCAGCCCGCCCAGTGACGACACATCCGCGACGCTGGATCTAGATACCGAATTTGCAATGGTGGAGAAGGCATTGTCTCTGGCAGCTTGTTGGTCTCTCCAGGGTGTTTCCCCAACGGACAAGTCTTACGTTGCAAATTGGGTCTTCAGCGACCAGTGACGTAGAGCCTTGTAGGTAGTCCACCCAGCCAAGTGATAAAGGGGCGTGTTAGCCGGAGAACCCAGGCAGAGAGGCGGAAGGGCTTTGCCACCCTCCTCACTTATCTCTTGTGTGATCAGGTTTTGCTTGTCAGTTAGGAAACTGTGCCGTCTCATGAGTACCCATGACTCCAATTTGCGCTTCGCACTGGGATCTCATCGCACACATGTAAATTTCCAATTTCCTCGCCGATCTGCGCCACAATCGCGAAAAAATGATGCGCCAGGACCTGGGCGGGGTTGCACCCGAGACAGCGGAAGCGCGAGATACCGCTGCCGCGGCAGGTGCACCAGCCATCCCCGAAACATCCATGGTGGTGTCTACGTATCGCGGCACCGACGAGCACGCCGACTCCAAAACCTTCGAAGCCCCCCATTCTGAAATCCGAGTGTCGCAAAAGGACTTCGCGTCAGTGCGATCGGACTATTCGTCCCCGGCGTCGAAATTGAACGATGGATCTCTCCGGTCTGGCAGATGCGACTCGCGATCCCTCACGCCGTCTATCAACCTACAGGAGACACCGATTTCGCGAGGTCTGTCGTCCATCAACATTGAGCAGGCACCTTCATATCAATCGGCATCACAAACGCCTCAGGCATTCAACATTGAGCAAGCGTCGGCATTGCAACCGCCGCCGATTCGTAGCGGCATGCGGCACACCCAGCATGCTACTCCAAAAAATTCGAAAGTTTTAGTCTGGTTACGACACAGGTTATTCATGAAAACAAGTTTCGACTTCCCCTCACCACATCCAGCACTCCATCCCACACAAATTCGCCATTGAATTCCTTTTATGGTCTCTTAAAATCAAACTAAATCGCTTGTCGTGGAATAGGTTGTGGGGTTCACGGAAACAACCACCCTCCGGACAGTCTTCAACATTTCCATCTCCCGTTACAGAGGCAGAGGCTACGACATCCACTGATGTGCCTACACTCACCAGGACTGACGCTACAAGAGCTGTCTGTACCACAGAACGCGGGGCTGATAAAAATAATGCAGTCAAAAACAAGGTCAACCAGACTCCCATTCAGAGAGCCACTCAAATTATCGAGGATATTCTGTCTGACGATCCAGCCTTTGCTACCAATGCTCCCGAGTTCGTGCGCGAATTACGTATAAAGGATACTTCCACGACGACCGAGTCCGACGGCGAAGATCTCCGTCACAAGAAGGGCAAGCAGCCTTTGGTTAACTGGATCGAGTCTGCCGTGAACTGGGCTAAATCTGTTAAAGGAAAAGCGGCTCTTGAGGACTGGAATATAGGCGAATCGGCCTCCGACGCACCCCAAGGCGACGAGTTTTCGGATAAGCTTAATAATGTTTTGAAATGCATAGACAATATAGTGGAAATTGTGGATGACTTCACGGAATTGCACATTCTGGCCAAGGCGGCTTGGACTCTTGCAGTATATGGCTATAAGGTAAGAAGCTTGACTTTGTTCACACTCATCTGCTCCAGGTTTGGAGAAAGACATTGAAAGATAGAGAAGACGTAAAAACACTATTTAAGAAAACCATAGAGTTTATGGAGTACGTCACTATGCTGAAGCTCAGAGACAGAAGCAAGTTGCAAAAAAAAGCAGACGTGTGCATGAATCTTATTGTGGAATGCCTAACAGTTTGTCATGAGTAAGCCAGAAGGCCGCGGTAATCGCTAATTTTTTATTAAGGTTTTCTCATCCAAAAGCGGTTTCTATTTTTGGGCGAGAAAATGATGCTAATGATCTTATGGAAAAAATTAAAGCATCTCGAATGGACTTAAATCAGTGGATGCTATTGGACATATTCAATCAAAGCCAGCTTGATACTTGCCAATTTCGTGTCCAGATGCCGGAAAAGGGCACAATTTTAATAATTCCAGCCCCAAAAGGACGTTGCAACCTGACCGAACTCACCTCTGAGATTCGTAAAAAGAAAGAGATTTCCGGGCCAATTTTGATTACGGTTTATGATGACACTTCTAATGAGGAAAAGCCGCTTGAAGATAACGAAGATGAAATTAATAACTGCTTGCAAGATGCAGTAACATTTAAAGTTCAAAGTATGTACTTGCATTCTCGGCATCATAATTGACCATGCTGGGCAGCTGTGCGTAATAATACAGGAAATTCTCAGAATGATTCTGAAGATGTTGACGATAAAAGTACTCAAGAGCAGATGCTTGAGGATGAAACGTTGCAGTCATATAGTTGTCGACAAGGAGAACATAACCACATATATTTCCTGTGGTATGGTTGTTAATGTGCCGAGGAGCGTGCTAATTAGAAGCAAAAAGTCATCAGAGGCGGGTTGACTTAGAGTTAGCTGATGAGTTGTTCAAAAACTTCTCCTCTAATACGACCCACGAAGCATTTCTGGATCAGGAGTGCATTGAAAGTAGTAGATTTCCGAGTCTAATTTTAGGCCTCAAGTGTAGCAGGGTCGTTGTACTATTTTGCTCATGGACTGCACTTGAGAATCTGCAGACCGCAGATAGGAAAGATGACGAGTTCTTGCTTCAAGTACGATGTGCCTCTTGTTTTATGAACTCTAACCATCTAAAAAAAAGTTGGAGATAGCCCTTAAGTTGGACGCGAAAGGCCGCCTGAAACTATTTCACGTCACGTTTGAAGAGAATAGTATTAAAAAAGATGCAACTTACCCAGCTGCATTTCACTCTCATATATTAAGTCCCAAAAGGATGAAAATAAGCGATATCATCGAACACCTAGATAATATTCAAGAGACACACTTGCAGAGTCATTGGTCATTAGCAGTAAGGTACAGAAATTAAAAAGCACAAGGGATCTGACTGCTTGACAGGGTTCAAAAAGTTGCAACTAGAATGAAGGAGCTCGGGACACCAGGAAAAAAGCGGGAAGCATCCTCCGCTCAGGTGCAGAAACTTGAACCTTTGCTCGGGCTCTATAAGAAAAGCATGGAGGACGACTTTGTAAAGCATTGCAAGAACGATAAGCCGTTACTGAACAAAGAATATATTACGCAACTGGAGGCCGAGTTGCCTCTCAGCAAAAAAGTAGCCTTAATTGGTGGGGAGTCTGGAAGCGGGAAATCTTCGTCGGCCACCGTCATAGCTGGGCATTTTCAGTCCAAGAACCAACTCGGCGCCATGATGTTTTGCAACAACGAACTCTCAGACTCGGCGGACGACAAGAAGATTGTAAAAGCATTGGTGTTCAATCTGTGCTTGCTTTCATACGACTATGCGACAGAGGTAATCAAACGATTGGAGGAAGATCAATTCTTCATTGCCGAAAATGACTCCAACCGGATATTTCAAATTCTTATTTGCGAGCTGCTCTCTTGCCTTGATCCGATTACTGAACTGATTGTCGTTGTAATCGACTTAGAGATCCAGGATAAACACCACGACTCAATCATAGACATGCTCTCCTTCTGGTTGTCCAATATGCCGTCGTCTATGCGGCTCATTGTTTCTTCAAAAGAGTCAAACCAAATCGCTTCGGCTTTTTCGCCAACAGAGACGGTGGTATTGAATGCCCCCGACAATTTGCGCCTATCGGATACATACAACTACTGTGTAAGACTGCTGAACGCGAATCAATTCAACCACAACACGGGCAGCATCGAAGAAGCCGCGCAGGTGCTTTGCCATCTCTCCAACTGCAACTTTGCTTGGCTCGTCGTGGCCGAACATTACTTCCAGATGCAAACTTCAGGCATCACGATAGAGACAATTCAGGCATTGGCGCCTCGCCCGTCAGGAACGCGCTTTGGTCGGCTCCTCGAGCTTATCATGCTGGAGTACTCCCGCTGGCCGAACGTGGATCTCGATGCGTTGGGGCTGGTGTTGAGCGCCCTTGCTTCTGGAATTTACCGCCAGACTGCCACGGATCTGGCGGACCTGATTGGAGCCGAATGCGCGACGGTAGCGCGAGCGTTGCGACAGCTGGGAGGACTTGTTTCTTATAGTGTTGGAGATGCGAACGGTGGGAAACCTCGAGTCGGTATTGTTCACAAGCTGCTGGCAGCCTGTGTCCGAGAGGAGTTTCCTGACCTGGAGACGCTCCTACCTGAGGAGCAGATGGCGGAAATCCGCTGGAAGTTTCCGTCTTTGATATCCAAGTTCTCATCTTCGGAGTCGACTACTGCTATTTCACCGCAGAGCACTCCACCGCTTTCTCATAATGCGCTTGATGATAAAATGGCAGCAGTAGATAGAGCATTAAGTAGCGGTACGCACTTGTCCACACATGGGCTCTGACATTTTTTTTGGCATCTCCCAGGTGTGCCGCTCCCGCCACCGCTGCCGCCCCTTCCCTCTTACGTTCTAGCCTCGGGACTACGTGCCCCTTCTCTCGTCCAACTGCCCCCCTCTACCCCTTCTTTGGAGTTCTCGGAGACCTCGAAGATGTTGGAAGGACCGCCGCCGATCGGCGGTTCGGAAATATTTCCTTCTACACTATTGGCGCCAGCCTTCCCCTGCGCATACAACGAGCACACCGGAAGCAACCACACTGTCGTCGTCTCTTATCGGACCGATTGCGACAAAGACGTGGCTGAGAAAGTCTGGCTGAGCCTCGATAAAAAGTTGAACAAGGACCACCATCAAGAGAAGGCGTGCGTGTTCCTCGACAAATACTGCCTCAAGAACGGCGAGAACTGGAAGGCCGGCTTTCTTGCAGCCATTAGGAGATGCCGCATCATAGTTTATTTGTTCAGCCAAGCATCCCTTGAAAAGATGAAAGATAATCTCAAATCTGGGCAGGTTAGTGATTCATCGTCACGCGCTTCGGTTGATGTGATGCTTTTTAACAGCCCGACAACGTGCTGGTTGAAATGGAGGAAGGTTTGTCTCGAGGGGATCAAGTTGTGCGGTTACCTGTCATGGTTGGCAAACGCATTAACAAAACGACGCTGGAAAACTTTGAGCCATGGGCGCACTACAGCACTTGCCGTGGATGGTGCCACGCTGATTCAAGCCCTGTGGTCGGCACACAGTCTCTTGCCGATACACTGGAGAAAATCTTTGGGAACCAAGGCATCCACCTGGACCCCAGCTCGATTGAACACGCTGTCGACAAAATCATGGCCGTGATTAATGACAAAGCCTTTTCTGCCCCGACACCGAATCCTGGCGATCCCCGGACCAAAATGGGGCGAGCTGGAGTCGCGATTCCTCCACTGCACGATCGGCCCAATCCGGTGCCTTACATTGACCGTGCCGACGTATGGGCTGCAATAGACTCCGTGTTTTCAAACAAGAAAGAAGTGATCTTGCGGGGCGTTGGCGGGTCCGGCAAGACATTTCTAGCTACGAAGTATGCGTTCAAACGTGTCGGAGCTGGCGATACTGTCGGCTGGTTTAAGGCAAACTCGGCGGAAAATCTCGTCGAAAGCTTCAGGGAGTTCTGCAAGTGGGCCTGGGAAGTCCACAAGTCGGACAGGCAGGATTCACTCGACAAGCTGACTTTCCAGCAGCTTTTGACCAAAATGGTTGAGGATAGAGAGCCAAGATCAGCAAACCTCCTTGTGTTGGACAATGTCGAAGACTACAAGGACGTGCGCAGTCTCATTAGTGCATATAAGAACACAGACATCCGATTCCTGATTACGACACGGTATCAGCTCACAGACCACGACGGGCCAGATGCGAATCTGAAGCCGACAATCTTGGTGGACTTGCCCGCAGAAGACAAGTGTGTCCAGTTTCTTCACGAGAAGTGCAACCGCCGCTCGCTTACCAAAGAAGAGGCAACAATGATTGTCGAAACGTGCCACTCGCTCCCACTGCGTCTTGGGACCGCAGGGGCGTTCCTTCAGAGAAATCCTGCGGTTTCGACTGCCCAGTACGTAGGGAAGGTTAAAACAATCAAAGTGAACACAAATTCGATGACAAAAGAAAAGATCTATCCAGAAGTCAGCCTGTCCATTGATACTCTGAAGAAGCAATCTGTGGACGGCCATAATCTGCTTTTGCTGCTTGCATACGTCGACCCAGACCGTATTGTGCTGAAGATTGTCCAAAGTTGGTTTTGTGAGCGGACTTGGGAGAGAATTCGCGATCGGGGGTGGAATTTCAGATTTTTGAAACCTGACGAGTTTGACGAAGCTTTTCAAGCCTGTGTTGATCTGAATCTCCTGTCAACAGCGAGTGAGGCCTCGGTGGCTTCAATTCACCGTTGCATTCAAGCCGACGTTGCCGAGAGAGTTGCAATTGTGAAATCGGCACAACGACGAGCCGCGATATTCAAGGATTTTTATGCAAAGGAAATCTCGGATGAAAAGAACCTTTTGCGTGCGTTGCGAGAAGGGGATGATGGTTTCGTGCGTGCAGCACTCGCTTCATTGACAGAGCTGGATTTAAGAGGTTCGAAAGTTATTTTCACTCGCATTAACCTCACAAAAACCTATGTTTCTAAGAAAAAAGTATAGGCGACATGGGCATGTTCACACTAGCAAAGGCTTTAAAATCCAACAGTGATTTGCAGAGCCTGAACATTTCTGGTGAAAGCAATTTTCTTTGTTCAGATTGATATTCCTGACACTGTGGGGTCAAATTCTTCTATTTCAGGGAATGGAATCGGCGATGAAGGTGCTTGTGCGCTTGCTGAGGCGCTGAAATCAAACACTGTTTTGCAGTGGCTCTACCTCTGGAGTGAGTCTGAACAGCAATTTTCTCTGTTCAATTTGAACTCACAAACACTGTGGCGTGAAAATTTTCACTTACAGGGAATAAAATTGGTGATGAAGGTGCTCGTGCTATTGCTGAGGCACTGAAATCAAACATTTCTTTGCAGTTGCTCGACCTTCGATGTGAGTTTGAACAGCAATTTTCTCTGTCCAGATTGATCTTGCTGACACTGTGGCGCGATATTCTTCAATTTCAGGGAATTCAATCAGGGCTGAAGGCGCTCATGCACTCGCTGAGGCTCTGAAATCAAACACTGCTTTGCAGACCCTCGACCTTTATGGTGAGTCTGAATATCAATTTTCTCTATGAAGATTAATCTCACTGACACTGTGGTATGAATTTCTTCAATTTCAGGGAATGAAATCGGATATGAAGCCGCTCGCGCACTAAAATCAAGGTCCAGTTGTGAAGCGTACTTTTGAAATTCTGGATCGTGCGCGAGAGGGGTATTGAAATAAACTTTCGCGCTTTTTGGCCTTCTTATCTGACGCGTCACACACCGCGAAGAGGAAACGAGCGCTCCTGGGCGGTTTTTCGCGCTACGGGCCCACCCCGGCTCCTACTGCCTGCCACCTTTCCGGCCCAGGTGCCAACTCTCCTCGACGTCACTCACGTCGTCAGTGGCTCCACTGAGACGCGCAGGTTCTTTGCGCAACGACCACAGTTACCGGGCCAGAACCACGTCGCACAGTTGCGACGACCCTCTCGTAGCCCTTTTTTATTTTAGAGCCTAAATCCCCTTTTAAGTTAACCAGTTGTTAAAAAGATTCCTTTCTTGCGGATGTGTGCCGTCTGAGGCCGTCTCCGCCCCCTTCCCCCCTTGCAGGTCATTCGCTGTTGCATTTGAAAAGCAATAGAGGTGGATTAATAGCATCATTGAAACCAATATCGAAATGAATGGCAATATTCGAACCTTTCTGCCAGCCTGATCTTATGGCCGAAAGGGGGAGGGGGCGTTGGGGCCTTGATGAAAATGTGTCCTGCGTAAATGTGAAGAATAGAGTCAGAATAGACAGCACACTCTCTGGTACGGTTCTCACTGACAATATTGATCATTTACAGCTCCATTACCTCCTGGAATGCAATCAAATTAGGCCATTGTTTTCAATTTCCGTGCAATTAAAATCACATCAAATTGTTCTTACTTGGTCATCCTTTCTTGTCCTGACGGAATTGGCCTCGTACAAGGTTGTGCCGTAAAAAACAACGAAAAGGAAATGAATTAGATGTGAACTCTACAGAGAGCAAGGGAAGGAAACAAAGGCCAGATGAACAGCAAAAGCAAGCGCTGTTGGGATTTTGGACTCTACACTTCTGCCTGCTGTATTCCCACCCTACCTTTTCTTTTGGTTCAACAGAGAGAATTGTCACCCGTCAACGTGTCGTCTGCTATCCAGCACCCACCAACTCTGTTTTCCCTTGCATCGTGGTCAGCGGCAGCGTAGCCACGCTCTACATCCCAACAAGCGCGACTCCATGCTTGGCTGTGGCATTTGAAACACCACACGGGTCTGCAACAGACAGACCCAGCAGAGAGCAGGGACCCCGCCTCGTCGTGCAGACAGCCACGTCCGGCCTTTGCAGCAAGTGCCTGCCAGATGCCCAGCAAGAGTGGCCTACTCCTGCCATGGCACCCAGCAGTGGGATTTGTCTCGCTCCAAACATGAGAGGGCAAGGACAGAAAGCAATGGAAGGAAAGCACCTTCGTGACTTCTTGGCACATTGCAACTTGACGCAGCTGATCTGCTTCGAAACATGTAAGATATAGAACGACTTGAAATCGATGCAATATACTCATAAGTTTTTTATCATGCTGACTCACACGAAAGAGGAGTTGATGCCCAGCCATGGAGGAGTCCTGTGGCTCGTTCCCAGCCCGCCAAACGGCTGCTCACTGACACGGCCGAGCAGCCGCTGCGCGAAAAGTCAGAGTTGGAGAGCAGGCAGCGTGCTGAATTGGACCCTTACTTATTTAGACAAATTGGGCTGAATTGGGCCCTTTACTTATTTAGGCAAATTGGAGGTGAAAGCTTGGGTTGTTGTTACCAAATTAAGATAATGGAGCTTGAGTTGTTGTTACCAAATTAAGATAATGAGATGACGAATAGTGACTGATGGGATCTCGGTGATCTTTTTTGACTAAACTATCCAGTGCGAGCACCCTAAGGTTGTAAGTATGTCTCAATTACTTATTGTGTGATATCTATGAAGGGTGGCCGTGTGGGCCGTATCCCCATGGCAATCGCGCCTGAAATTCTTCGCCGCATTATACGGCGCCCCAGTTACGTTCCTAAGCTCAGGCTGTTGGACAAAACTGGGTTTTACGTTGGATATTCGATGTTTAATGAATCTTGATTTTATAGCTGACCACGATATTATACCGAGACACCACCAGAAATAGTTGGCCCAGATGGTGCACTACACTGCTTGTACATAGGCTTTTGAAGGCCACATCGTCGTGATCCGCGCAGTGGCGCCGTAGTTGGTTGCACAGAGTGGCTCCCTCCTCCAGGCATTTATACAAGCTCGATGGCTGTCTGAGATTTCAGCATTGCGAAGCGGTACAGGTGCTGTGACTGCTGCAGATTTGGCGCATGTGCCGTCCACAAATGCACTTTACAGCGTTATGATACTCGCCGTCGTCGTCGTCATCGTGGTCGCGGCTCATTTTCTTGGTGAAACGGTCCTGACGATATTACTGTTTTGTTCCTGCCGAAGATGACAATCTGATAATAAGGGCATTCATAAGAAGTGGGTTGTTTTTCTTAGACAGTTGACTGAAATTTAAATATGAGGAAATCAAGATGTTGTAAAAAGAACTCAACAAGATTAAGCGATGCAGTTCTGAGCCTATTTCAAGTTTTTTTCTTAACGTCATAAAGGATGTAGACTTCAGTATGGTAAGAACGAATTTTAGCAGCAGATTTGGGTTACAAAAATAGTGGAATGTATCATGTCCGTGCAGTAGCGTTTCGCACTGGAACATGCTGACAGAAAAGAAATGGGGCTACACGTTTTTTATACAGTGCAAGTTGGTTAGTTTTGGGCCAAGAACTTAAGGTCCACAATCATCCCGCCACTATTGTGAGGCATCTCCGTATGGGACGCCAACGAGCCCGACAGTACACTACAGAAAACGTAATGGCTCCAGAAGCGACACCCTGCCATAGATGATTGGTGGCTTGACGCCGCGGTTGCCATAGCTCTGGATCAAGCCGTTGGCTCTGAAGCTTTAACTGTCAAGCAGCTAGCCAAATCGTGCAGCAGGCTCTTGTACTCTTCACCGGCAGAGGATCTTGTGCAGCGGCGCTGTCTGAGCGAACGAGCTGATTATGGTGGT
>JADGKE010000002.1:0-33935 GCA_026954515.1 Cladochytrium tenue
TCCCCTTCCTTGCCAGAGGGACGGCTGATTCGGCTGGCATTCGACGTGCGTGTTTGAGGATATCTGGGTTGTAAGGACGGGATGGTCGTTTGGCTAACTGGCGTTCATACCAGCCGCCTCAATCTCCCATCAAGATGAAGATAACAAAGAAAATTCAGCGAGCTACCGGTGCGTCCCCCTTTGGTGGCCTTTTGGTCGTACTTCGACCTGGCCAATATTCCGGCTTGCACGCTAAACTTGCCTTTTGTTCCAATTATTCTCCTCAGAGGATGGCCGGTGTTTTTGGGTAAGCTGTGTCCTTATTGTATAGTTACCAGTATTTCTAAACCCACACAGTCCTTTGAATATTTCCCTACAAAGACCGAGGTCGGCCTCTTCAACCTGTATGACCGCATGGAGCGTATGTACACGCTCGGTCCAGAGTTCGTCGATGTGACTTGGGCCGCCGGTGGGGGTAGCTCTGAGCTTACCTTGCAGGTATTTGACGTGTTGTGAGACTTTGCTGACTGGATATCTACCAGATATGCGCCACTGCGCAGGCTGTCTACGGACTTGAGACCTGCATGCACCTGTACGTACAACACATTACTTTAGCCATTAGATGACTTATCGCCTCTACCAGGACGTGCACCAACATGCCGAGGGAGAAGATCGACATTGCTCTGCGCGAAGCCAAGGCGGCTGGCATCCAGAACATTCTTGCGCTCCGTGGAGACCCTCCCCGTGGCCAGTTAAACTGGACAACGATCGACACGGGATTTTCGAACGCGATAGACCTGGTGAAGTACATTCGCGAACAGTACGGGGACTACTTCTGCATTGGTGTCGCTGGTGGGTATAGGATCCTTTTGGAGTCTGAGAATGCGACCGTAGCCCAGCCGGGCGAATTAACGGCCTAACGCAACGCCATCGGCGGGGCGCGGGCGCCGCTCTCTTTCATGGCGGCAACATACAAATTAATAACGAGCTGTCGATCGTAGGCTACTCAGAAGGTCACATTGAAAACCCCGACAGCAAGCAAGACTTTGATTTTTTTGTGGAGAAGGCGAAGCTGGCCGATTTCATCGTCACCAATATGTTTTATGATGTCGACATATACTTGTCCTGGGTGGATAAGGTTCGGGCCGCTGGTATGTGGTCCCTGTGCGGTTGCGAATCGCTCCTAATATATTAACCGCCACTCTCAGGCATTACAGCGCCCATCCTTCCCGGGATCATGCCAATCCAAAGTTATAGCGGATTCATACGGATGACCACTTTGAGCAAGACTGTGGTGCCGAAATTTATATTGGATGAGTTGGAGCCTATCAAGGTGGGACATGAAATCTAAAATTGCTTGTTAACCTCAATGGCAGGACGACGATAAGGCTGTGAAGGCTTATGGTGTAGCCCTCGCAGTGTCCATGTGCAACAAGATCATAGCAGCTGGTGGCCTTGGATTTCACTTTTACGTAAGATAGCAGTCTTCCATTGCTGTGCTAAAAGCCCTATCAGACTCTTAATCTCGAAAAGTCAATCCGTCTTATCCTCGAGGGGTTGGAGTTTGTTGCACCAATTGACGTCGCGAAGCCGCTTCCTTGGAGTCCTGTAAGCTGGAATAAGTGGTATTGGTGATGCTAATCAATCAAAGTCCCTTGCCCTGAAGCGTGAGAAGGAGACCGTGCGTCCGATTTTCTGGAAGAACCGGACTCGTAGTTACGTTTTGAGGACGGAGAGCTGGGATGACTTTCCGAACGGCCGATGGGGAGACTCGCGATCACCTGGTGCGTGCGAGTGGGCCCTTCAATCCGGCATCTAATACTCGCATAGCTTATGGTGATATTGATAGCCACGGAGTTACCTTTAAGTACAAGGTTGGTCGTCACTTTTTCACTCATCTCATATAACGTGAGCTAGAAAGAGAAAGCGCTCTCGATGTGGGGTCATCCCACTACTGTGGAGGACGTTTGCCGGACATTTGCAGCTTTTTGCAAGAACGAATTAGCAGCGCTTCCATGGTGCGACCAACCTATGACGAGCGAGTCAATCATCATTGGCGACCAGCTGGCGTCGATAAACAGGAAAGGTTTCCTCACCATTAACAGCCAGCCTGCTGTTGATGGTGCACCGTCTTCAGACCCGGTTTTCGGATGGGGTCCGCGGAACGGCTTTGTGTACCAGAAGGCGTACCTCGAGTTCTTCGTATCACCGAAGGCATTGGACTCGCTGATTAAGAAGGGTGCATCCAGAGCTTCCCTCACCTTCCACGCGGTCAACAAGGAGGTCGGCAGTCTATCTCTCTGCTCTTCCGTGCTAAACCGGATAAACCATATAGGGGGATCTTATGACAAACAGCCAGAGCGACGGTATAAATGCTGTAACTTGGGGCGTTTTCCCGGGCCAGGAGATCATCCAACCTACGGTGGTCGACCCAGTTAGCTTCATGGCATGGAAGGTCTGTGGTGTGCCTCATGGCTATGCCGTTCTGCTAGCATTGACTGACCAGGTTCCATGTTTAGGATGAAGCGTTTGAGCTCTGGATGAAGTGGGCCTCAATCTACGACGAGGACTCTACAAGCTACAAGCTCATTAAAGAGATTTCCGACACGTGGTTCCTTGTTAATGGTAGGCTCTTAAGCATCACCAATGCTCATCTACTGAACCTCTACTCTTCCTTCGCCACCCCACACGCAGTCGTGGACAACAACTACCGGCAAAGCGATATATTCTGCATCTTCTGAGCGAAATTTGTTTCAGTTTGGTTAAGGCGTGCTGGTCCATCTCACACCGAGAGAGCTAGCTGGGTGTGTATGAGACGGTGCCACTGCCTCTGGATTATTTTCACTCCCCAATCTTTTCAGTACTCCTTTCTGCTTTCCGCTTTTTCGTTTTTTTCCGATTCACCTTGCCATTGCCTCTATCTTCACCTCTTGCTCAAACTGTCCATAATCAACCTGTGAGATAGCCCTCAAAATGGTTTAAGCAGGTCTGGCGAAATTCGACCCTTGGTTTTGTTTTGCGGCCAGGCAATGCCAAAAGCTGATGCAAACTCGATACCAGACGCTTCGAGAGACAGACAGGTCCCGTTAATGGCGCCAGCCTTCTCACCAGTCGCTAATCATCTCCCCCACCATCGCTTCTCCTCGTGTGCGGTCCACTTCTGCTCCTCCTGTCCTTCACATTTCACGCTCTCTTTCTCCCGAATTCTCTCCGTCTCTAACTTGATGATCTCCGAGCTTATCCCAACTTGGTTGACCATGTCTGACAACCAACCACTATATGCCTGGGATGTAAGATACTTTATTGGCTCTGATTTAAGGCCATCGTATCATATCATGGCTAGGTTGAGGTGTTCCACCTCGAGGCTGGAACGGGACTGATTTGCCTCGAAGAATTCGGCTCACTTTGAGTTGTGCTGAAAGCTAATCATCCACTGAGTTCAACACTTGCAAGGAGTGTACAACAGATGTCCACACCGCTCCCCATGGTATTCCCTTCAATACATGTGATGTTCGGGCCCTAATCCACTCCATTCAGCGAGCTCGCTTTCTAACCTTGAATACATGTAGAATTTATTGAGACAAAATACAGATTTTATCGCCGCCTGGCTTTTTTCCCTGAGACAAAGGTTGGCGCTGGTCCGTCGGACGGCCGGGCAATGGTCTTGACAGCTAGTAAGAATCAAATACGATTCAAAATGAACGGATCAGGTTAGGGCTGCTGCTGAAGAAAAAAGGCGAAGGTCCTCTTACCAGGCATCCTCCGGACTTTGGCGGCCCCGGTCTTCAACTTCTGAAACCGGAGCGCTGCTTTTGACAGCGGCCGCCTTCGCTCGAGCACTGCCGGCAGCGGCACAACTGAGAAACCCCTGAAGGAAAAACAACACACGAGAGATAGTCGCATAAGAAGACATTCAAATCATTACCATCCGGTTCGAGACCCCTACCCGACTTTCACTTCCTGCGCCAGGTCGCCGGTCAACGCGTCCAGGTCGGACGACCGTAAGTGGCGTCGCTTTTGGCGCTGCTTGCTCCTCGCCGCCTCGGCAGCTGCAGCGGCAGCGGCTTCCTCCTCCTCTTTGGCTCTGTTGAAAGTGAAGGAAAAGAACGGGTCGAAACGGCCGGGGGAAAATTGACTCGTTACTCGAGGTCGTGGTGGAGGGCGACTGGGGCCGGGAGCGTGCAGAAGGAAGAGGCCAATGCAAAGGCACATCGGTGTCACTAACCTCCTCAATCGCTCGGCCTCCTCAAACACGTCCTGGGCGAGCCCGACCCGTGCGCTCGCGGCCTTGGTCAGGTTGCGCTCCCGCCCCTGCAGGTCTCTCTGGCTCTGCTTCTCCCGCCGCTCATTCCGGTCCCTGTTTCGTTCGTCGGCCCGCGCATGCGACAGAGAGAAAGAGAAATAGAATGGGAGGGAAAGAAATCAATGGTCAGCGACTTACACCTCAAGAGCTAACTGTTTGCCCAACTCTTTGAACACCCGACCCCCTTGCCCGCCCCTTCCCCCGTGTGCAGGTCCAGCAGAGCGGGGAAAACAACAGCCCCGCGGCCATTTGCCGCGTTGGCCGAGTGGGTATTACACCTTTTCGCTAGCTCGCTCTGTTGGTTGACGTGGTCCAGCGCAGTGCTGCGTGCGGCTTTTGTGGAGACAACCTCAGGGGCGCCGTCGTCGTCGTCGTCGACGTCGTTGATACCTCCGCCGCCACCACCGGGCGCACGGCGATTACCGTGGATGGTGGCATTGTGGGTCTCGGCCTCAACGGCAGCAGCAGTAGTGCCGGTGTCGTCGTGGTCGTCGTCGTCGCTGCCGAAGTTGATGCGGCGAGGAGTTGGTGCCATGCTTTACTACTTTCTTTCTTTCTTTCTTTCTTTCTTTTCTTTGTAACTTTCTGTCTTCCTTTATTTCATTCTTTATGAGTTTCACTAAAACAGGATGCACCACCACCCCTCTCATTCAAGGGGAAAATGCTATAGTGAGCCGAGATGTCGCTTTAGTCACGACGCTGAGGCGCAACCGTCGGAAACGCAAAACCCAGCAAGCTCAAAGCCTGTACATACTGCCGCAAGTTCGGCCACTACAGCGAGTTCCGACTGTCCTCCATCTCGGGAGATTGGCGTCCACCGTCAGTCGAGCTGGAGAAAGGGCAGGAACATACGAAATATAGTAACCCACTCATGCGCTTTCTGTCGTGAAATTGCTGACAGGTGTGTCGCAGCTCTTATCCATCCATCTTGAGCGAGAAAACAAAATTTTACTGCACTGCATTAACTATATTCTTCAAGACGAAGAAGAGTTCCGAAGTGCCAACATGATATCCCACTCTATCTTTCACTGCCGTTTTATCATTTGGAAGAGGGCCGCCGCTTCCTTTACACGAGAATACTGTACACAAAAAGACTCAATCTCGACTGAGAAATCCTCGAGTGAAATTGACCGATTGCGGAGGAGTGATTGGATAAAGAGGCAAACCTAGTGACATGTTAGGATACATAATATTTTTTTTAGCTCAAACCGACCAGGCGGACCTGGCGGGACTGGGCCGTCCAGTCCGTCGTTCTGTCACAGCTCTGCATGCAATTCGCAAGGTAGAGGCGGAGAATTTCGTCTGGCAGCATCGAAGCCGAAGCCAACTGGTTCATTACTTCAACAGAATGCAAAGTAAGCGGTGCTTGAAGCAGGCCCTGCAGGTACCTAGTTGTAGGAAGGTTAACCAACAAACTGCAAACTGCAAACTGCAAACTTACTCGACCACCTTTCCATACGACGAAGTTCGAAGTATAGCATCTACAGCTAGCTGGGGATTATTTTCAGCTAGTGATGCGAAACTCTGAGGCGTAATGGCGCAGTCGTGAATTAGAAAGGGGTCCTTGTCCAGATATGATTGAATAATCTAGACAATCATTAGATATGGTGTTGTCATGAGGTATATGAGGCTTGCCTGGATCTGCGAATCAGACAGAGCTTGCTCGAAAGCAGTAATAATTAGAGCTCGTGCGCGTCGGCGCTCTGGTGACATCAATGGTGGCTCGATATCACACACAAGCGACGGAATAATGACGGGAGGATCTAACCACAGGCTCTAAGGAGGAGCGGATATAAAGACGAAAGTTGAGTATGTGGCATTTTTACCGGAATAACGAAACTGGGGAGCGGGGGGTCCGGTATATATAGGGGAGGTTCAAGTTCCAAGAGAGAGCGAAGGCTAAAGCCATCTGGAATATTGAAAATTTCTTGGGCCGCAGCAAGTGCGTCGTCATAGGAAGGTGTGGGAGGACTGCGATATCAAAATATAAGTCGGAAAGTAGCATGCGTCGAATTGAACATACGGTCCTGGTCCATCCCACAAAACTCGCACTGCCGGTGTGTGGGAACATCTAGTCCCGTTAAGGTCGTGCAAATCTCTCCGTAGTTGAAAGATTTTCGCCGCCAGCTTTGGGTCGTTTAAAAGGGCATGCACATCTTCTGACGAGCTTTCGAGAAGCTGGTTCAAAGCCAAGACTTTAGTCTAACAAAGAGGGCGTTAGCATTTGATGACAGAGTAGGTTGTACTTTATCGTAGTCGCCAGCCAGCAAAGAAACAACAACTCGAAACTCTCCGGGTGTTACCGCCGGCGAGGGATCAGATGTTGAAAGGTTGGAAGATTGTTGCAAATGGAAGCGAGGGAGGATAGACTGGGCGAGCCGACTATGACGGACAACCATCAAAGGCTCAATGTACTCCAGGAAGACCCCGAGATACGGGTGGTTCAACATCGAAAAGTGTTTCTTCCAAAACATGTCAAAAAGAATGTAGAGAGCCATGATGCGAAGCCCCGGCTGCATGCAGAACGTTGAAAGAGCAGGTCAAAGATCAGCTACTTCGGAATCAGATTCAGTTCAACTGACGGATGGAAGTAGGGAGCGCTCCCGAAGCAGCACCGCCAACAGGATAGCCGGCGGTTCGTCGTCCTCCAGCGTTTCCATGAAGCCAAAACTGGAATGAAAAGCAGACGAGGCGCCGCCCAACGTGGCGTTCGCATCGGCGGATGCTGAAAGACTCTTGTATAATTGAGCAACCAACGCAGGCCCGGTTTTCGCGACAGGCGTTGTTGGGGCCAGTGCGTCAGAAGGCTGTACGGCGGCTGGGTCCGGCCGTGCGCCCCAGGCAGCAGCCGCATCGGTGGGCCAGCCCTCCATTTTTGTTCGTGCCTGACTAGTGACTTGTGCCCACCCGAGATGGGGAGACGACGAAAGCCTTCCAGGAAGCGCCAGCCAGTGCGGGGAGAGCCTGGCGTCGTCGAGAAAGAAGAAGAAGAGGAGGAGGACGAAGAAACTCTGCCGCAGAAGCGTTCAATGCTCGATGAGCGTGGTGGCGGCAGCGAAGAAGGTTCTGAGGTGTCTGGCGAGGTCGACACCAAGCGGTACAGGTCCACTACTGTTGATATTTCGGATCTTCAATGGACCCTCGAAACCATTCCTCCGTCGCTGAAAAAGTACTGGAAACAAAGATATAGTCTCTTTTCAAAGTTCGACGACGTCGCAATGGATGAGGGTACATCAGTTTCTCTTATCACTCAACTCAACCGTCCAATAGAGGGCTGGTATTCCGTGACACCAGAGAAAATTGCGGAGCATATCGCCTCCCGTTGCGGTCAAAGTGTGACGGTGATTGATGCTTTTTGCGGTGTGAGTTGACCGTCTTTTTGGTCTGTGTTGACGCTGTTGAAGGTCGGTGGAAATTCCATCCAATTTGCGAAGTCCTGTGCTAAAGGTGAACTGATGATTGCTCGCCTGGTATTAATAACGTTGCCAAGTTATCGCCGTCGACATTGACCCTGTAAAGTTGTACTGCGCAAAACATAATGCCGCGGTGTACGGTGTCCTCGACAAGATCCAATTTATTGAGGGAGATTTCTTTGAATTGGCGGCGAAGTTGAAGGTACAACTACGCTCCTTTGAACGTGCTGACCATAGGCAGGGCGATGTCGTATTTTTATCTCCGCCATGGGGGGGTCTGTGCAAGCTTGCCATATTGCAATTAACTGTTTCCGAAGGTCCAGAATACATCAACTCGGAACAATTTTGTATTAAAACTATGATGCCTTTAGACGGGTATGACTTCGACTCTTCGTCATATTTAAGTTTGTTTACACTTATGTTTACACGTAACCTTTTAAGCATCAAGCTATTTAAAGCGGCAAAGAAGATTTCTGACCATATTATCTATTACCTGCCAAGGAACTCCGATAATAGCCAGGTTGGAGTTGGTCAACTGATTTCGCTGGACTAATGCTTCAACATGCCAGATAACACAGCTTGCCCAACCGGGCGAAGTGTGCGAAATCGAGCAAGTTTTCCTGAACGATAGATTGAAGGTTATGGTTGCATACTATGGGTGCTTGGTGGGCCGTGACCGTGCCCAATCGAATGAACATGACACTGACGGCATCATGGAGCTTAATTATGATTAAACCAACAAATCTGATACGCAACTCGCACTACATTGTTGTTGACAAGGCAGACTGGTATGGGTGATCAGGCTGACACGGCCACGCTGGTTGTTCGCCTTGGATGGGGCGGGTCGGCAGGCGCCAGAAAACAACAGCTTGCAGCCGCGCACGAGCTCCTTAAACGCGTGGACGAATTTTTCGACTCGGACGGCGTGGCTGGATGCAGTCCACTCGATTTAGTTTTATGGGATGCCGTCCCAGCCTTACTCTCGGCCGCTCAGGCGCCGGTTAGGTCCATCGAAACGCTACAAGCCGAGAACGGAACTCCAGCGGAAGTAGTAGAAATGGCTGACGCAGCATTGCTTTTGCTCGCCCGTATATGCTCTGCCGGCTCAGCGCTTCTAACTGCCGCTGGATGGGCCGTTGACGATGAGGCGGCAGCCACGACAACCATTGGCTTACCTCGGCCGACATACGTTCACCCTGGCACAGGAGAGACAAGCGACGAGCCACCGGATATCCCAGCAGAAGTACTGGCGACCCATCCGATTTTCGAGCGATGCACTGCAACGACTCTGCAGAATTTGCTTGACGAAAGCCATTGGGCTGTCGACGTGCTGTTGGAGCTTCCATCCCTTGTTTCACCTTTTTCACTTCCATCCGACGACCAACTTCGTTGGCTTGCTCGAATACGACATCACGAGCCACGAAATCCGATTCCCGGAAACGAATTAGTTGAAGGTATTCCACAGCGTTCTATGGCCTTAACGGTTGTGGACGTAATGGAGGTCGACAACGAAGCAGACGCCGCAGAGGACAAGTACTTTTCGACCACACGACAGCTCGTACTTGGCCCTTGGCAAGGAATAACAGGTTTCAGGGAAACTGAGATGGATCTTGATGCTCCTCCAGGAGCTCATCTTGAGTCGTGGTACACATGCACATTGGCGGCCTGCTCCCTGTTGTCCACCCCGACAAGTCGTGCTGGTCGAGGTCGCATATTAGTACTTGGTCTCGGTGGCGGGGCTATTCCCTCCTTCCTGTCGCGACACTTTCCTGGGCTCGGCGTCGAGGCCATTGAAGTTGACCGCTCGGTAGCAGAGGCCGCTGAGACCTGGTTCGGCCTTACTTGCGACCCTCCAATAACTCGTGGTGACCGCCAGCAAATTGGATTCCCGCCAGATGACCCTGGGAATTTCCGGAGGCCGGTCGCGGTCCGAGTGACCACGGCGGAGCGCTTTGTGGCTGCTGCCGTCCATGACCCCGAGCGGCGGTACGACTGCATCATAGTCGACGTTTACACGCGCAGCGAGTTCCCGCCCGCGTTACTGACGGCGGAATTCTTCGGGTCGTTGGCCAAGCTGCTTCGTTCATCAACTGGATGGCTCGCGGTCAATGCGGGTGTCGGCGGCGACCGGGCGGCAGTCGAGCGCCTCGTGAGTGAAGTCATGCCGAGCTCGGTTGTTTTGATGGACGGCACCAAAGGCTCCGAAGAGGGCGACTACGAAAACGCCGTCGTGGTCGGCCTGTCAGCATCGCCGACAACGATCGCGCGTTCGATAAAAGAGGATTTCGTCTCGCCATCAGCTTGGTCTGAACGCGTCTCCTTCACGCGCGAGGAGTGGCCAGATGCACCGCAGCCGCCGTTCTCTTTGGTGCGTACTGCTATCGACGGCCAGGCCGAGAATGTTGTTCGTGTATTTTGGGGGTCGCCTGATGAAGCTGCGCCTGTGATTGACGGGACTAGTTCTTCGGAGAAGCCGACACTCCTTGACCGCAATGACCCGGCTTTCTCTGTGTTTGATTAAAATCTTGGGGCACCATCTTATTTTGAAGGGGGTGTTTTTTATTGGCTGAAATCCGGAAATTTCACACAATTGTTTTTGGACATCCCTGTTTGCCTTGTCAAGTTCGACATCATGCTCGACCTCTTCTCAATCAGTACGAAAGGTAAGGCGCCTTCCAACCGTCAATCCCATGGAATCGATCGGTGATGTAGTATATCTTCATATCATTAACCGAAATATTGTGCAGGGGGAATTGTCCTATGGTCGAAGGATTTCGCCAATGTTCGCACTACGTCTGCTGTACATCCAGTGGATGAGCTCATTAGGGATGTCCTGGTCGAAGAGCGAAGCAGCCAAACATTTTACGACAAAGATTCGTACCGTATTCAGTGGACGTTTGCGAATGACGTTGACCTCATTTTTGTGGTATTACCAGGCTGTTTTGGCTCTCTTCATTAACTTCGACACGTGTAGGCTGTTTACCAGCGTATTCTCCAGCTTTCATACATCGAAGTGCTGCTTCGCCTTGTGAAAGAAACATTTGTCTCGCTGTTTGGCCAGTCTGTCAAAGAAGGAGCGATTTCTGTGGATTCAGCAGTTTTTAATAACAGGTTCACAGAGATATTAACCGGCCTGGAGCTTCGCGATGCAATGGTAGATGAAGGCTGTTCAACCCTTTTTCCACTGGGAATTAACGCTGTCAAGGAAAGAAAGCCTAGGACATTTCAAGAGTCGAAAAAATTTGCGAACACTCTGGAAGGCTCCAAAGCCAAACCAGGTATGTCCAAAAAGTACGTTTCATGGCTCTAATGGATTCCTTTTATATAGGCCAGGAACCTGTCCAGCAAACTCCCGAACTGTCGTCGGATGACATTGCTGCAAACGTCCAAAGACTCCGCTCAAAAGCAACAAAGAAGAATTCGCCTGCGCCTTCCAACTCGAAGCTGCCTAGCTCGGTGTAAGCGATTTGTTCTATCAACCGAGTGTTGCAAAATGTTTAACAAGTTGACAGTGACTCCAAGAATAAGAAGATTCTTCGAACTTGGGACGATGGAGTTCCGTTGGACGCAAGCAGAAAGTTGGATTTCAGCGAGGGAAAGGACAGTGAAGAGGTGGTCAACCATGATCAATGGGTAAGCGATATTTTTATTGAAATTGAGCAAGATTCTTATTTCTGTAAGGTTGACGAGACTGCGATGGGAACAAGAAATGAGGATGGCCTTTACGAGGCTGCAGAAATGGAGTCGAAACCTTCCACAAATGGCGTCTCGTCGCTTTTTGGAGATGAAGCTCTTGATAAAAGTTTCAAGGATGCCAAGGGTAAAATAGACCCTGCACCTCGCACCAGTGGACTTTTTGGGCTTCTAAGCTCGTTCACGGGTGGGGGCGGCGCCTTGACGGTCGAGCAAATTTCGCCAGTAATGCAAAAGATGCGCGAGCATCTTATTTCGAAGAACGTTGCTGCAGATATCGCCGACACCATTACATCTTCTGTCACAACTTCTCTTGTTGGGCAAAAGCGAGGCACATTCACTTCGCTTAAAAACACGGTCCGACTGGCACTTGAGACATCCATTCGTAAAATTTTGACACCGCGGACATCTACGGACGTTCTTCGAGATATCCTTGCGGCAAAGAGCGAGAAGCGTCCCTACAGCATCGTTTTCGTTGGTGTTAACGGTGTAGGAAAAAGCACCAACCTCGGCAAGGTGTGCTTTTGGCTTCTCCAGAACAAGCTTAAGGTTTTGATCGCAGCCTGCGATAGCTTCCGTTCCGGAGCTGTGGAGCAATTGCGTGTTCATGTGCGTAATCTCAAGGCACTAGAGAGCGGCGCTGTTGTTGATATTTATGAGCGCGGCTATGGAAATGATTCGGTTGTGACTGCCAAAGATGCCATATCGTTTGGTCTGTCACCCCGCTTCCAAGTTTGTTTCGACTGATTCCTTTACAGCTCGTCAAAATAATTACGATGTCGTCCTTGTGGATACTGCAGGAAGAATGCAAGATAACGAGCCTCTAATGATTGCATTGGCAAAGGTAAAGGCCGTTACACTGGCCTTGAAATTGTCTAAAACTGCGATTGGCAGCTTGTTTCAGTGAATAACCCGGACAAGATTATCTTTGTTGGAGAGGCACTGGTTGGGAACGAAGCAGTGGATCAGCTGACCAAGTTCAACCAAGCCCTTCGTGATCACTCTGGGGTGTCTGACCCACGTCAGGTGGACGGTATTATTCTGTCGAAGCTTGACACGGTTGACGACAAGGTCGGGGCGGCGCTGAGTATGACGTTTGTGTCGCGCCAGCCAATCCTTTTTGTCGGCACTGGGCAAACCTACACCGACCTGAAGCGCATGAACGTGATGAGTATCGTCGACACGCTCTTGAAGTGACATTGCTGCGGTTCTTCGATTGCAATCAAAATATGATGGTGGCGGTTGCTTCTATTTTCCCATATTGCTTAGATGGGACACCGGGATCGCTTTGTGGGTCCAGCAGATTATAGAGATGGCACTAAGTGTGTGCGGAGAGAGCAGGCGGACTCATGGTGCAACAGGAGTGTGAAGAAACGCGAGCAAAAGAGATTCTAATTTTCTTAAGTTAATTATAGCGGATGGGGGTAAGTTGATGGAAATTCCCCACCACACCATATTGTCCGAGATTTGGCATAAATAGGAGGGATTTAAATTCTTCAAGGGGAAGCGGAGAGCGTCTAGAGTATTAATAGATATGCGAGAAGGAATAGGGTAAGGGAGAAGGGAGGTCGAAGGTAGTAGTTTTTGACAGTTTAGGGGGTGGGGGCTGGGTGCGACGTCCAACCTCTCACGTGACTGGAGGGGTGGATTTCTTTTGGTGGAACCCTCACCACAACGCCTTTCGCAACTGCAACCAGCACCCAGAATGCCGGCTACGCGCGTGTCCATCTTCGCCCCTCTGCCCGCCACCCAGCGCGGTCACCCCGTGCACCTTGGCGAGGCCCCAACTCCTGATGGAGAGGTGTTTTTGTACTCCAGCGGGCGATCGGTTTACATCAGAAACCTCAGGGTATGATCGCCCTTCCTCCTGGCGTGACCAAAAGCATTGACGCGTCATGGGCTCGTAGGACCCACGTATTGCGACAGAATACGTTGGGCATGCTTATCCTGTCACGGTTGCAAGGTACTCTCCAAGTGGCTATTACATTGCATCCGGTGGTGGGTGGTTCTAGTGCAGTGGTGGACCTCCTTAACTTTTGTCAGACTCCCACGGGAACATTCGCATTTGGGACGCAACCCAACCGGATCAAATTTTGAAAACGGAGACACGCCCCCTCTCTGGTCGCATAAATGATATTTCCTGGGATTTCGAGAGCAAGCGAGTAATCGCGGTCGGCGAAGGAAAGGAACGGTAAGGTTTAAGTGGACCAACCATTTCATGCTAAACCAGCTTCGCTCTAGCTTCGGCCACGCCTTTCTGTTTGATTCAGCCTCATCTGTTGGTGAAATAAGCGGTCACAGCAAAGTCATAAACTCCGTCAGCATGAACAAATCGCGTCCGTTCAGGGCAGTAACCTGCTCAGATGACATGACGGTCAATTTCTACCATGGCGTGCCGTTCAAGTTCAACAAATCCATCAAGGACCACTCCCGATTCGTGCAATGCGTGCGCTTCTCCCCTTCCGGTGATACCTTCGTGTCTGCTGGAATGGACGGGAAAATGTTCATATATGACGGAAAGACTGGCGACAAGATATCAGAGCTCACGGGCGCCAGTGACGGGCACACTGGTGGTATTCTTTCATTTTCTTGGAGTCCGGATGGAAAACAGATACTTTCGTGCTCGGGTGACACGACCGCGAAAATATGGGATGTTGCCGCGAAGAGCGTCGTCACGTAAGTGATCTGGTGTATAAAGCCCCCTTGTGATTGACTTTCCATTTTCAAGTACTTTCAACTTTGGTGATGGTCAGGTGGAGGACCAGCAAGTTGGATGTATCTGGAATAATTCCTACCTCATCTCTTTATCTCTGTCGGGCAATATTAACTATCTGGATAAAGCCTCCGGTGGACGCCCGACCAAAGTCATCACGGTAGAGGCTCTTGGCGGATATGATTTGCTAACCATTCCAAAGGGGCACCAAAAGGCAATTACGACCATAGTTCCGTCTAGTGACAGGAAAACGTTCTATTCTGGCAGCTCAGAAGGAAGAGTTCTGGCTTGGTCGCCTGACGACGGAGCGACTGAATTGAACGGAACTGGACATAGCAATCAGATAAAGGGCCTTGCAGTGTCCAACGAAAAATTATTTTCGATTGGCATGGATGACACACTTCGGGTTGTTGACCACACAAAGAAATCGTTTCTGTAAGGGCTGGCCTCTCTTCCAAGTCTCATCCAAATTAGGCCCAACGTTGTAGCCACAAACGGTGTTCCCAATGGCATTGCTGCTACAGGGCCATATGTCGTAGTTGCGTCAGGAACTGGACATGTTTCCTTGTACCAGGATGACGCAATCATTTTTTCGAAGACTTTTACATGGATCCCAACGGCGGTGGCCATTTCTCCCGACGCAAAATACGTTGCTATCGGCGATGAGGTGATTCTCAGCGTTGCTGTAATGTTATGGTTAACCCCGAAGGCATAAGGCAAAAGTCGTGCATATTTTCAGCTTCAGTGGCGACAGTCTGGACGAGATTCAGGCTCTCAATAACAATCGTGGGGAAATCACTTCTCTCTCGTTTTCTCCGGACGGTTCTATGCTAGCTTCTGCCGACCGCGAGCGCACCATTCTCGTTTTTGATACAGCTGCATGGACCGTAGGCCTTCAATCGTCCTGGTCTTCATACTGAATATCGCTTAGGTCAAGATTACTCAATGGATGTTCCACACTGCGAGAGTTTCGTCGATCGCTTGGTCGCCTGATTCGCTTCATGCAGTCTCGGGATCTCTTGACACAAACGTTGAAGTCTGGAGTGTGGAGAAGCCTTCGAAGCATATTAGTATCAAAGGTAACGTCTTTGGAATGAACATGCTCCTAATCTCGTTATTAGGAGCCCATCTTGATGGGGTGAACAGTGTTGCTTTCTTGGACAACAACACAATCATCTCAACTGGTCAAGATGCAGCAATCAAGGTTCGTTCAGGCTTGTATTTCCAGCTGGCTAATATTCTGTGTAGACTTGGAAATTGGAGTACTAGATTTTCTGATGTGACGAAACGTGCAAACTTGTGTGTGTGTGTTGAATAAAATCCTTCATAAAATTCATTGTCCGCCGCGCGTCATGCCTCTACTTGAAGCCATCCCAACAAACGATTCCTTCAAGCTCCACGCTCACGTTGCGATAGGATGGGCAGATGTAGCCTCCGAGTCTGGCATGCGCGTATTGCAGTCATTATTTCCCGTAGAGCACAACCATGAATGTTCATGGCGACTGCGAAGGCGGCTCGTCGATGAATCCGACGATTCGGAATCAGATGTGGTCGCTTCAAACATACAAGCCGAGGATGGAGTGTCGTGGTCCGTTTTGCTCGTTTCGCGATGTAAAAACGCAGAAACATCACACCACGTTGCGCTCGCTTTGGTGGATCTTCTCGAGCGGGGTGGTGTTGATCACGTCACACTTCTTGGAGCGATCGACTCTGGGAGGAGTTTGTGGCAAGAAGGTACCGTCTACCAAGGCGTAGCAAATGGAGAAACCGAATGTAAGATGTGTTTTTATTTGTAATTTTCACAGTATATTAGTACCAGGACTCGAATCCATCGACCCTCGCGTCCAACTGGCGGATCCATTCCTGGCATCAATGTTTTACTTCTTGAAACTTGCGCCAATCCGTGTTCGTTTCCTTCTGGTTGCAGGAAAGAGAGAGACATATTTTCGTCAATCCCAAGCGATTTCGAACTCTGTAAGTTCATGTGTGGTTTTGGGTATATCGGTCAAGAGTGGCTCGGAATGTGAGAAGGTTACGTAGGCACTGCTGGGCGATAAATGGCTGGCGTCACCATGGTGGATAAATTGAGCTTCATTCTTCCAACTAACATGGTATTCAAGTCCATATTGCCGCTTGTAGATGCTGTACGCGTTGGCTTGCGATGTTCTACTTCATCTGTTAACGAAGTTCTTGCTCGGGTCCCTATATTTGTTGCGAAAGATAGCACACTGCCACTCGATCATTTGATGATGTATCGTTAATACGTATGTGTGGTCGTAATAAAACGCGGAGTTTGGATTGGCGTCTATTTGACAAGGAAGATCGGTCCCTCCCGCGAACCTTGAACCCAAATGTCGAACTTGCTAGGAGTGAGGCGCTCTGGGAGAGGAATACTCTCAGCAGATGCCACTTCAAAAAGCCAAACAGATTTGACTCCTTCGCAATACATTAACGAGAAGCTTCTTTCCACAGAAGAACGCCTCAAACAATGCGCCAGCTCACCATACAGCCCTATGATTTTCGAACTCGTGAATGATCCAAACTGTGCAACCAAAGTTGCAAGTGTGCCGATCGATCGCACTTTGTTTGAGCCTACTCCCCCTGAAATCATCTTTCAGTCCTTTGAGCCGTTTCACACTTATGATGTTGTAATCTCGTTCCGCAATATTGATAAGGTATTGTATGACAATATCGGAGATTCTTATACTGTAACAGTTCGTTCGGTCAATAAAAGTCGAGCCTATCAGCCATCCAAATTTTAATATCAGAGGAACAAAAGCTTCCCTTCAATATGGGCGGGTTGCACCCGGAATTGAAGTTCAGTACACACTCACATTCACACCGGATGATAAGAAGGATTATTACTACAACATCGTTTGCGTGACAGAGCGGGAGAAATTTTTGCTGCCTGTTAGAGCCACCGGAGCGAGAGGCATGAGATTTTATCATAGTTGCGCATCGTTCTAACAATCCTCCTAGCTCTTTTGGATTTTCCTGACTCTATTAACTTCAGTGACTGCCCAGTCAGATACACCACCACTCGTACTTTGCATGTACGTAATATTGGAGATGACGTTGCCAAGTTTGCTGTGGAGGCACCTGAACCATTTGAGGTGGTCCCCTCTAAGTGCCACATTGACGTCCATGAAAGTGCACAATTGGAGGTTCATTTCCGGCCAATGGTACGGCGAAACCAGCGTTCGTGAATTAATTCTGTGTAGGCAATTGGCAGTTTTTGCGGATGTATGATTGTAAAATATGATACTGGGGAGTCCACGTCCATTTCTCTTGCTGGAAATGGAGAAAATATGAACATAAAGCTAGATAAGACAAATTTAAAAATGAATGCGACCTCAATTTCACAGACTTCGCATAAAATCGTTCGATTGCATAATTTTAGCGATATTATGGTTGTGTGCAGTTCGAATTCACAAGACTGACAGCATCTCAGGCTCGGTTTAGTTGGAAATTACACCCTACAGCCACTGAAGATCGACAGAGTAAACTTCAGCGAAAACTTGTACTTGATCATGAATGTTATTGTGAAGAGTTAGAGTTTTATCACGAAATGGTGGGATCGGTCTTGGTATGTTGCTTACTGACGAAATGTAAAGCAGAATACCGATTTGAAACAATGTGATTTCACTCCAAGGTTGGAAGAATACAGAGTGAGATTCCGTAAGGTCATAATGAATGATGGTAACATTTTCCTAGCAAATGTTCAAGGATATAGAACGCGACCCTATCTTTTTCATGGATCCAACATTTTCAATAAAGCCCCTCCAAGGACAAATATGGCCCAATTCACATATTGATTTCGATGTGACCTTCAATCCTACCTGTGCCGGTGTTCAAGAAACATCTCTATATTGTGAAATTTCAGGCAAAGAAGATCGCCTGCCTTTAAATATTAAGGTAAAGCTTAAAACATTCAATAGTGAATAAACTCGTTGCAGGGAATGGGAATTGGGTCTAAAGGCAAAGTTATACCTGATGCTATAAAAGGTGGAGAATTATTCTTGAATACAACTCAGTATTTTGAGGTAAAGGGTTTAACTCAGTGGTTTCTAAATCCTGGCGCCAACAGGTTTTGCTTGAGAACAAAGGTGATGTCACAATGAAGTATTCTCTGGTCATGAATGAAAGCTCGAATATGTCAAAATTTAGCTTCTTTCCAAAGTCTGGTGAACTACCTGTTGGCGAAAAGCAGCTCATCCGAATTGAATTTTCGTGTGATATGCTTGGTTCAATTCAAGAAGTTTTTTATTGGGCACTTGAGGTTGGTGACACTTTGTAAAAGCAACTGTATTTATTGCCTCAAGGGGACGAATGACAAACTGCTCCTGTCATTCAAAGCTACTGTTGTCGGTCCTACATTCTACTTGGAACCAAAATGTTTAGATTTTGGCCAGGTTGCTTTTGATATCTGCACTGAAATGCAGTTCAAAATTGTAAACACATCGCACATTCCTATCGATTTCAAACTTCACATGGCCGACGAAACAGATGCGGATGATAAAGATTTCTCATTTGCACCAGCCAATGGACTCGTACCCCCTCTCGAAGCTGTCGCTATAACTACCAAACTGAGACCTTCAAAAGTTCGAAGTTTAGAAGACTGTTTATTCTTGGACATTATCGGCGTCGGGAAAGACATCATGGTTATTTCGATCTTTGCGGAAGTCATAGTACCTATGGTATGTACTACTTAAGTATACCTTGCTTATTTTGTCGATCTCCCGCAATCTCATTGACGTATTGATTTGTCGCAGATCAAATTGAATTCAGCTGCCGTTGACTTCGGAGACACTTACATAAATTATCCATACATGAAAGCAATTGAGCTCATAAATGATTCGAAGTTCATTGCTCAGTATAATCTCCCTCAGCAAGATGAAAACGCGAAGAGCGTATACTCGTATTCATTCAAAGATTCAGGCGGTGTTATCCTACCCAACTCAACAGTCAATGTCCCGTTCAGCTTGCAAATTAAGAGGCTTGGACAAGTCCATTTCCCTGTTTTTATTAAGATTAATGGTGCAGATGCGCCGTTATCACTTGATGTGCTTGCAAGTGGCATTGGACCTCACGTCACGTTTTCGTTAACTGAAATCAACTGGGGTAAAATTCAAGTCTTGGCTGAAGTCCCACAGCAATTGGTTGTCACAAATATTTCTCCTATCCCAGCGCACTTTATATGCTCTATGGTTTCTGAAGCATCACCTTTTCGTGTTTTTCCACAATCCGGAGTTATCGACCCTGGCAAATTTGAGACTTTGACCATAATTGCGAATCTTGACGATATTCTGAAGTTCACTGATATTTTGAAGGTCAGCATTCAGTCTGACAGAATATATGAAATACAACTTGTGGCAAGAGGACAGGGAACGACAATAATATTCGATGAGAGCATTCGTCATGTTGATTTCCAAGACGTTTTTAGTAATCGAGAATGCTCACGCGAATTTGTGTTGATAAACCGAGGCCAAAGAACTCAAGTCCTACATTGGTTTGCTTCGGAAGACAGCATGAATAGGAAAGACGGTCCAATTGGCCCAGTATTCGAAGTCATTCCAAGCAGATTTACAGTGAAGCCAAACTCTCAGCAGATCGTTATTGTGAAAGGATACTCACCAAAGGCTGTGAGGTCCAAAGAAGTCATAATTTGTCAAAGCAGTATCGAAAAGGATCCGACACGAAAAACAATATTGGAAATGACAGTGACCGCGAATTTTATTCATCCGTTGGTGGAACTCAACCCTGTATCGTTACGGTACTACTCAGCTTGCATAAGCAACGATAATTTGGAGCCGATATTTCAAGTATTGACTTTGAAAAATACTTCGCCTCTCCCATTACAGCTTGTTCTAAAGTGTCCTAAACCGTACTTTATCCACACCCCGATGTTGCACTATCGATTATCCCCGGGGGATTCGGCTAAGATTACAGTTGGATATGATCCAAAGCACAACATGGATCGCATTTCACGAAAAGAACACTCAAAGCTTTGGATAATGTATTCTGAGCACCCCCAAAAGGATTTCGTTGAACTTTTTAGTGAAATATGTTTTCCGAATTTGTCGTTTGGCACAAACACCATAAATTTTGGATGTATACCGAATGAAATGGAACACCGGAAGACTTTCAGCTTTGAGAATACAAGCAATTTACCAGTAGATTACTCGTGGTATTTTTCACAAGATTCGACACATTGCCAAGGGCCAAGCAATGTTGTACAGATATACGAAGTATTCGATATCATTCCTCGACACGGAACGCTTCAACCAGGACAGAAGGAGGTTGCAGAAGTAATTTTCTTCGGCCATAAAAACTCTGGTTTTTCAACTACGGCTGTTTGTGATGTTGTTGGTGGGCCAAATTACACTGTAACCATTAAGGGAGAGGCTTCGCAAATTGAGTATCACATTGATAAATTGGTGATTGACCTTGGATTTGTTCCATACCAAGATATTGTGGAGCAGGAGCTTATTCTTTCCAACACAGGTCTTGTCACCTTCGATTTCAATGTGTTGATTCCGTCGCAAAACACCGTGTCCGATAAAATTCTAATAACGCCATCATATGGCACAGTTCCTGCTCACGGAAAGCAGAAAATTGTCTTACATTTGTGCGCTTTTCTTCCTGAGGCCATTGATGATTATTTTTTCATTCAAGTCCCGCCATTTGAGCCCATTGCCATAATTATCAAAGCAGTTGGCATCTGCCCTCAGTTACGGTTTACATTGCCACGGTTTTCAGAAGATGTTCCAAATGTAAGCCTTCCGCACAAAAGGCAAAATCTGTTCAGACAGCTACAGAATCAAACCCTTGTTCACTCTCAAAGCGATAGTATGCTTGACGTCGAATATGAACAATTGGTAATCAAGTCGAAGTCAACAGAGTTTTTGATGCGACTTTCTGAAGAAAGTAAAGTGAAGTTACTGGCGATGCCGAAAAACAAGTCCTATGGGTCATATATATTACTTCATAAATATTTACAGAAGCAGTCGAAAGATAAGCGATTTTTCGGATGTGTTTCTGAGTTGTCTCAGGTAATAGGTGGACGGTACACTTGCGACTTTGGCAATGTCATCCGGACAAGCACAAGGAGGAAGACGTTTTCCATAACAAATGCGGGATTAAATCCAGTTTCATTTCAAATTGATAGGACATCACTGATTGGGAGTGGATTTTCTATTGATCCTGACAAAGTCAAACTTTTGCCTGGGCATCCGCACAATGAGTCTGTAGATTTCCAAGTAACTTTTCACGCAAAGCCACAAATGCTTGGGCCTCTTCTTTTGGATATTCCAATTCATGTACTTGGAGGACCAACAATCACTCTGTCAATGCGGGCTGAAGTAACTATTCCCGATCTTCAAGTCTCGTCTCAAAGCATTGATTTCGGGGATGTCGTTTGTGGATTTAGGAAGACTATGACGTTGAAAATGACAAACATTAAGCCAGTTCCATGCGAATGGAATATAATGAACCAAGATCAAAGCCAAAAAGATGTACCATCCCAATCGCAGCTTGGACAACGTAGAAAAAGTGGTATAACCATTTTTAGGGAGTTTGATGTTGTCCCTTCCAGTGGCGTGCTTCAACAAGGGGAGCAAAGTAATTTGGTGATTCGGTTCACTCCAGCGGACGAAAAAGATTATGATGTTAATATGTTCATCAAAATTGCGTCAAACAGTCAGCCTGTTGTTTTACATCTGAATGGAAAAGGAATCAAGCCTTATATTGCATTTGAGCCTGAGACCATATCACTGGGCCCAGTTCTACCTTGCATGGATGTCGCAGAGGCACATTTTTCTATCTCCAACCCAACTGACATCCCTTTGGAAGTTTTTTCCGTGGAATTCGATACGTCCTATCTGGAGGAGGAGGAATCGCTGAGGGCATTTGATGGATTTTCTCATGAAAACTGTATATATTTACCCCCACGTGATCCCGGTGCGCCCCTGCCAGATTTTATCCTGGAGTCTGCGAATCTACGAAAGGGAAAATTGTTGCAGACTGGTGCAATCGATAAGTCTCCCGAGGGTACTATGTCAAAGGGGCAAGGGGGCGATCAAGTAGGGGAGCTGATTGAAGTCGGGAAACCCACCCATTCCTTCTCAGACCATCATCAAGCCTCGGAAAATGCATATACTATTATCATTCATGGTCCTCCTTTCTCAGGACGAACGTCATTGTCTGAGAGACTTTCGGCCCAGTATGGGTATTACTATTTTAATCTTGACAGTGCTATTGAAGCAAACGGACTGAACGATGTTTTTAAGCCCAACAAACCTGACCCATCCCATGGCTCTAAAAAAGACACCCAGAGGCAAGAAAGCACGCGCTTTGAAGGGAAAAGTGATCTTTTGGTGATAGATGATAAAAATGACCGTGAAAGGTCGCCTAGTGTCATCCGTCGTGTTTCTACTACTGTTGACGACTCGGTTGACTACTTTTCAGATCACCCGAACATTCCTGAAGATATTATTGCTGAAATGATAAAAAACATATTTCGCAAGCAACACAGCGGTGTTATCGTCGATGGGTTGGATTCAAAATATGTTGCCCACCCATCAGTTACTATGCGGCTATTGCTCAGAGCAGTTGCCGATAGGAAGAAAATGTATTTTTTCCATCTACTCCTCGAGCCCAAGAATATCCGTGAAAGGGAAATGGTTGCACTGAGTCTATTTAGTGATTTCGACCTTAATCCAATAGTTCTGGATTCGGTCACAGAAGAGGATTACGACAATTGGGATCCCTTGGAACAAGACCGTTACGACAAAGCAAGAATACAATATCGGAAGAGGCTGAGAGGGCTGCAAGAGAAGCGAAAAATTGATAGAAAAATATACGAGGAAGAATTGGCACTTAAGCACGGTGAGAAGAAAAATGATGATGAGCAATTGCAGAAATCAGGAAAGAAAAAACCTACGCGCGCGCCGACAAGATCCTCAAATGGATCTGATAAACCAGAGAAACCGACTGGTGTCAGGGACCTTAAAACGCGAGAGAAAGGAAGTACATCGCCCAAAACACTCCGGAAATTAAACTCCGAGAGAAGCGAGAGGGATGGAAAGGCGGATAAGCCGGAACACAATCTTATATCATTCTCAGAATCTGAAGATAATCCTGCCCATGCTTTAGTCAATGAATATTCAGATGTGTTTTTCTGCGACCATACCTTCAGAAGATTTGAGTCATATTTCCTCTCCAACGAAGCGGTTATTGCCGCCATGAAAGATGGTGATAAAGGTACTGCTGTCCATCAACCACCGACTGCTCCTTCCCCAGATAAAAAGGGGAAAAGTGGAAGGCAGAATAATATTCCTAATATAAATGAAAAAGGAGGAGAGGCAGTTCAAACGCCATTTGACTCCGATATATCGGCTCTTGACACCATGTCAAATATTACCTACAGAGAAATTGACGCAGCACAACCAATTGAATCATTGGTGAATGGACTAAGTGATTTACTTCCTAAAAATGCACAGCGGAAGGAAATTCAGTCCTCCGGTGATGCCCCACCTCCACCCTTTACGGAGCAAGTTATTCACTATCCACAGCCTCGAGAGAGACCGAGATTTCCGCCGTGTTTTCAACTAGTGGTACCAAGCAGCGCCGCAGAAATGGAAGATGAAAACGATCAGGCAGTTTTGCAGCCGTTGCCGGCCCCTCAAACTGCCGGAAAAAAAGTTCGTGGACCTCAGAAGACAATTGAAGAACAGAAGGTCGCTGTGGATACAGAAGAAGACGTCAGGGACCTCCATGGGAAATATCGCTGGGTTCTTCAACCAAAAGAAAAGAAAGATTTGATGATTAGATTTAGTTCCAACGAGATTGGGAGGTTTGAGTTCAATCTTCAGTTTGAGATAGTTGGCTTTAAAGCAAAGTTTACATTACCGTGCCTTGGCACTTCCCGGTACTCAAATATTGTATCTGATCCAAGGAAAATTTTCGCGAAGTGGCGAAAAACAAAGGATGATCATGGTATAAGCCATTGTGAATACATTGCAAGTACCGGCACTTTTGAATTCGGGCCATTACTTTATAGCAAGCCGCGAGAGAAATATTTAGAGCGATTTCCTGAAAATCGGGCCCAGCTAACAATTAGCAACCCAGGAGTTCAAGAAATCAAAGTGTCTTTTGCCTTGAAGCATGATGTTAAGGCTGAGGTATTTTTCTTCGATCCCGCGCACATGGACATCTCCCCGGGACAGTCGCACGTGCTAAGTTTATGGGCTTATCCCAGATCTGCAATTAACTATGATGATTATCTCATAATTTGCATTAAAGACAATCCGGAACCTTTTTGCTGCAAAATAAGTTGTGTGGGGGTTAAGCCTGAATTGGAAATCGACAAGCGTCAATTAGTTTTTGATAAACTACTCCTGGGGCGCTCCGAAAGACGAGAAATTAAGCTGAAAAACAACACTCTTCTGCCAGTAGCATGGAAGTTGTTGCAAGTTGAGCAATTAGGAGAGGAGTTTATGATTCATCCATTGGATGGCTTAATTGATCCGCACCAAGATCAAAGTTTGTTCGCGGAATTTAAAGGGAACAAGCCCGTCGTGATAAGCCGACGTCCTATAAAATTGGAAGTATTTGACGGAGAAAAAATAAGTGGGGTTCTTCAAGAAATTCCGATTGCTGTGACCGCAGAAGCGTATGACATATCAGTCGATCTGCATTTTCCCAAGGGGTGTGAGGGTGGATTGGACTTCTCTGTGACGAGAGTCTTTGAAGAGAGCAAACAACTCTGTACTCTGAAAAATAAAGGGAAGTACGAGATTGGATACAAGTTTATTTTCGACAACAAGGACCTTGCGGACGCATTTAATATTCTGCCTCAGCATGGCATTATGCCACCATCAGACCGACCTTGTGCAATTCAAGTAGTATTCAAAGCTAATAAAGAACTCGTAATAAAAGACCTGGGTGGATTAAAATGCCACGTATTTGAACCATTAACTGGAGAAGTCACTGCGGTTATTCCAATTAAGCTTCTTGCTCGGGCCGTGTTTAGTAAATTTGCAATCACTCCCACGAGAGATCTCAATTTTGGTGCATTGATATTTAATTCAAAGATGTCGAAGCAATTTACAATCGAGAACACTGGGGAGTTCGATTTCAAATTCTCCGTTTGTAAACTTATACAAGGTTCAACGGAGGTTCGTCTGGGCGGAGTGAAATCTCGGACGGCTGCAAGAACCTCCCGTGGAGGACGGCCGATGTCACCACCGTCACAGAAAATTATTGCAAAAAAGGAGTACGTGAAACAGACTGATGCAACCAACTTTGGTTCCTTCACTGTGTTTCCTATAAATGGGGTCATCGCTGCTGGAGCAAAGCAGCAGGTGACGGTTGAGTTTCATTCTGAAGCACCTGGAATGTTTGAAGAGATTGTTGCTCTTGACATAACTGACAGACCATCAAATGACTATAATGACATAATGGAGTATAGATTTATTGGTGAAAGTTGTGTTCCTTCAATTAATACCATTGATTTCAGCTCAATATTTGAGGAACACACTGTCTGTAAACGTACGGATCCATTTACAAACACGGTCAACTTCTTTTCTGAAGATGACAAGATTTTTAGCTTTGGCCCACATCTTGCTGGTCAGCAGACGCAAATTCGAATTAAAATTTCCAATCCGTGCAAAGTCCCATGTGACGTTAGTCTTTCAACCCGACCAAGGTCGAAAACAAAGTCAGATATAAACGACTTTGCCTTCGACTTGGAGCCAAAGCGCTTGAGCATTGCCAGCCATGAGTATCACTATGTGACGATCTTTTTTCACCCAACATCAATCCAAACATATTCAGGAATATTTGAAGCTAACGTCGAGAACGTTGAGCAGCCTTATTGCAAGCCCTTGATATTCGATCTACGTGGCGAGGGGACACTCCCACGAGTGACAGTTGAAAAGCCCAATCTACTAAGCAAATCCGGCAACCCACTCCTGAAGTTTCATCGACAGCTGCTGGGTTCGTCTCAAATACTCCCGATAGTGCTCCGAAATGATGGCATCATCCAAGCAAAAATAAAACTGGAGTGGTCAATAAAAGATGGATATAACTTTGAATGCACCGATGTAAATACTACGTACATTCTACAACCGTTAGAGTCAAAAGTATTTGAGGTTAAATGCAAAGCGAGCAAAGTTGCCAAATTCGAAGGCGAATTAAAGCTGCAAGTTTTGGAGAACAGTTTTGAAGATACATATATTCAACTTTCTGGTGAAGGATACACTGATGAAATTACATTCGAGTATCTTGGAGATGACGTAGAAAGCGAACTGAATCTTGGGGAATGCTTCATCAATGAAACGAAGCAAATAACCTTTAATACACTGAACCATTCGCTCGAGACCATCCGGGTCACTTGGGTTTGTGACTCAAGCGACATTAGTTTCGCGCCTTCCGTTGCTCATATATTTCCGAAATCCAAGAAAGAAATTACAGTCATATTTTCACCGAAGCTGCCGTTGAGTCTATCAAATGTGAAAGCGGTGATGAAAGCCTGCAAAATAAAATATGGGGTCCCTTCTGTCGAGCAGGAATGGGATGATAAATCGAAATATATTAGATGGGTCATGACTGAAACACGAAATGGGCAACCTAGAAAAATCATTGAGAGTGTTCCGGAGCCAGTTTACGAAATAATGCCTGACAGCATACCTGATCATACAGTTTTGCTGTCAGGTTGGGCGGATTTCACCTCTTATGAATGTGACGTGAAAGATATTCACTTCAAGAAGACGCTTATGTTTCAAACCAGGATTTATAGATTCAGTCTGAAAAATTCGGGAAAAGTCAGTCTTTCTTACTCCTTTCAGATGCAAACTGTTGATGGCACTCAAGTGGATTTTGAATCTACCCCATTTTCTTTGGCCCCACAGAACGGCCTAGTGGAACCAGGAGGCGTAGTCCTACTCACAGCTCGGTTTTCCCCCATGGATGATGATGTGTACAGTAATAAGCTCATGTGCTGTATCAAAAATCTCCCTCCGGACTTGCCACCGTTGGCAGTTAACATTAGTGGTGCTAGCATGCGGCCGCTGTGCCATTTCGAACTCGAAGAAAGCGACTATATAACAAGCGAAAGGAGGGCAAATGAAGTTGCGGACACGAAAGGAGTCCCCGCAGTACTCCCGCATAATACTCGTACAATCGAGTTTATTACGTGTGGGATTAAAGTCTGCACCACAAGGCGATTTCATATAATAAATACAACTGCAAAACCCTACGATTTTGAATGGACTACTGACGCTGACCAGGATGCTTTTCATTGCTTAACAAAAACAGGCTCCGTGATGCCTGGGAAAAAGTTTGAAATGATATTTGAATTCATACCGGACACAATTGATATTAAGGTAATTAAGTTCACATCTTGGTGTTTCTTAACGATTGTAGGAGTCGTTCTGGAAATTTTCCATTAAAAACTACGACATGATTGTCCCATTCCTGCTTGTGGGACAAG
Source organism: Cladochytrium tenue (assembly GCA_026954515.1). Taxonomy (NCBI): domain Eukaryota; kingdom Fungi; phylum Chytridiomycota; class Chytridiomycetes; order Cladochytriales; family Cladochytriaceae; genus Cladochytrium; species Cladochytrium tenue. The sequence goes on from JADGKE010000002.1 coordinate 27,594, forward strand.
CACACGAACCTCGTGTTTATGTTGACAAAGTCTCGATGAATTTTAGATCCTTGCTTGTTGGACGTCAGATTAAGGAGCACGTGAACCTCATTAACAATGAAAATGTCCCATTTGCATTCAGTTTCAACAAAGGTTCATATGCGGCCAGCCAAAGTGGCCAGTCCAATTTAGCTATTTCCCCCATTTCTGGAACAATACCGGCGCTTTCTGAAATCCCTATTGAAATATGCTTCGTACCGTCATCTGAAAAGCAGTACAACTTCAACTTGATCTGCAATATAAAAAAGAAACCAACACCAATATCAATAAACGTGAAAGGTGAAGGGTATGAAATTCGCGAAAGCATAGTGTGCGAGGGATCAAACGGAACAACGACTTCACTTCTATCTGGATTACAACATGAGAACCAGATGGATTTCGGTGCTGTCGAATTGCACGCAAAAGAATTGCGGAGAATCCTAGTTGTCAATTCAGGAAAATTCAATTTCGACTTTAGTTGGAAACTACCTGAACAAGCTGGTGGTCCTTTTTCTATCACCCCTGACATGGGAACAGTAAAGAGAGGGGAGAAAGTTGCAATTGACGTCGTTTTCAGCCCAACGGCTGTCGGCGTGAAAAGTCTGAAGGCAACATGCCAGGTAATAAACGGAAAAACATATACAATCGTCCTACAAGGATTGGGTTATCAACCACAGCTTAAACTGTCCCCGGAAAGCTACAACTTTGGAACCCAATATATTTGGAAATCAGGAATGATACCGTATAAAGCTCAGTTAAAGTTAACAAACGAAGACGCAAAAGAAATTGCTTTCGAAATCCGACACAATTCTGAGGTGACTTGTTTCGAAGTTTCAACAGGCGTCAATACGCTGGCACCGGGTGAAAGTACGTCTTTAGATGTTGAATTTAAACCCGGGGAGGCACGGAAATACATGGAATCTATTCCTATTGAGGTTAACGGACTATCCACGATTGGACTTCTGCTGAGTGGTGAAGGCACTGAATTTAAGGTGGAATTACTTAATGCAGAAATGAAGTACGTTAACTTTGGCTCCTTGAAACCCGGACATACAATATCCAAAGCCGTAAAGCTTGTTAACAGAGGTTTTATACCAGCCAAATTCGGAATTGGCCCATCTTCCACTATTGAGTCTTTACTTTCTCGCTCAGTGGTACTGTCCTCAGCTGCTGACTGCATCGTTCAGCCAAAATCCGTGCATTCCATAGAATTAAAGTTCCTTCCACAAACTCGCATTCCATACTTTTCTGAGGAACTCTTTATTGAAGGTCCTGGTGTTGTGAAGCCTCTTTTGATAGTTTCCGGTGCATCACAGGGGATGGAGATAAGGCTCGAAAATGATACTTTACCATTTGGAGCAGTAGTCTTAAAAAGTACAGCAACCAGGAGACTTCAGCTTCAAAACGTTGGCGATGTCGGTGCAAAGTTCCGCTGGGATGCCGTGAAGTTGAAGCCAGACTTTTCAATATTCCCTTGCGAGGGATACATTTCTCCTAGCATGGATGTGTCCCTGGAGATTGTCTTTCATCCAACGGAACTAAGTCAGGATATTCGATATGAAGGGATTCCGTGTATAATTGAAGGAGGGAGCCCGCTACACTTGACATTAACGGGAATATGTATACCCCAGCCCTTGCAGAATGATATAGTGAAGTTTGTTTCTGCTGTAAGACAAACGGATGTTAAAGGAATCAAGCTTGAAAATAAAAGCTCAGTACATTGGCATATCTGCCCAGTCATTGAAAACGAATTTTGGACCGGTCCCGATTCAATTGACATCGAACCACTGCAGTCAAAAGTTTATGATTTAACTTTCACACCTATGGAGACACTAGGTACTGGTGATAATGGACGCCATGAAGGGTCGATTTTTTTCCCGTTGCCAGATGGAACCGGAATGCTCTATCGACTGTCCGGCACGGCAGAGAAACCACTTCCCTCAGGGATAATCAATCGCGATATTCCCTGCAAAACAGCTTTCACGGAAGTGCTCCCTGTTAAAAATTGGTCAAAGAAGCCCCAGCAGTTCAAAGTTTATTTGGATGTAGGAAAGCCCGACCCAGCGGTGATTCTCAAGGGAGTTGAATCTATTGATATTCCTCCCCTGCAAACGCGAGATTACAAGCTTCAATTTTACTCCTACAAAGAGGGGATCTTTAATGCCAAAATTACATTCAAAAATGAGCAGACGCAAGAATATTTATATTATCAAGTTACATTCAAATCCATGCCTCCTGGTCTTATCGCGTGCTACGAATTATCCACCACCGTCCGCCAAACGTACACCAAAGAGATACAAATATCAAATCCTCTGCCAATCGCGGCCGTGTTTAGTTCTACTTGTTCCAATCCAGATATATCAGTACCGCATACTTTTACAATTCCACCAAAGTAGGATAAAGCTTTGCTGTTCGATTTTTGGTTTTTTCCTAATACTTTTACAGAACGGATGGAAGTTTAACCGTAGAATATTTGCCGCTTATTCCTAAAGAAGTTAACACGCGGTTGACTTTAACGTCGGCGGAGTTGGGTCTGTATCAGTATGACCTCCATCTGGTATCAAATCCTCCTGGTGTAGAGAGAGGCTTGCATTTCAAAGTATGCCTCGGTGGCTCCCAAACACAAACTTTCAGATTCCAAAGCTTTGCAAGGTCTAAGACCGAGTTCACTTGCAAAATTGATTCACAAGATTTTGTTGTCGAAAAGTCAATCGTAGTCCCAGCAGGTACTTGACATTGTCGTTTCTCGGGCGTTTTAATACTTCAAATTTATAGCATCAGGTGGCTCTGTTGAAATGACCGTGGATGTAACTTACGAGCCCTCGAAGCTTGGAGATGTCAGGGCCCAACTGATGCTGTCATCGCCGCAAGGAGGAGACTACCTTTGTCCGTTGTATGGACATTGTATTGCGCCAAGACCACAAGGGCCAATAACAATAAAAGCAGGCTCTTCGGCCTCAGTTGCTTTTAAAAATGTATTTGCAACTCAAGCCAGCTTTTCATTCACTGTGGTAAGGTTTTTGCTCTTATTTTTGGGTATTATTGAACTGTGATAGGACAACGGGGCCTTTTCTGTGAAAGCACAAGAGAGCATCGCGGCCAAAAAGCAGACAACAATGGTCATTACGGCCCACCCAACAGCTCAGTCGGCACAAAATGGTATTATTTCGCCTATGTTGGTTTTTTGCTGAGAAATTTGACATTAGATCCAAAAGCTTCACGTGTAGGAAAGCTAACTGTCACTCACAAAGGAGGGGGCACAACTTGGGTTTACTATTTGCGCCAAATATAATTGATTTGCTCGGTTATGTCGCATAGCACATCGTTGGTGTTATTTGTTATCAATGCAGATTGCATTGAAGAGGCCCATAGCAATGCAGTAGGTCACAAAACTGGCAGCATGTTTTGTGATTCTGTAGTTTTTTGATCACCACAGATCCAGAACTAGACCGTAAGCACTGTATTATAATCAATATGTAGCCCTGCTTCTCCACCATCAGAGCACAAAATATGAGGCTTGTATCTTTTCTGTGTCGCTTGGAAATCGCTCCGCCGCAAACACCGTTCATTCTCCCAATGTTGTAGAAAAAGTAAGTTTCAGAGATTTTGAATTGTTTTTCCCTACTATGTCTATTGTATTAAAATGAAAAGGGTTCAAACAACAATCACGAAACATCCCTCCAATTTTTACCTTCGTGCCGAAAGAAACCTCTTTCACGCTGAAAAAAAATTCAATACTTCAGATACATGGTTCAAGCCATTCAGTGCAATTTCTTCCTTCCCTTTTGCATTCGGAGTACATTTCAGTGCACTTCATTCTATTGATACTTCTCTCTTCCTTTTTCCTACCTCCAATTAACTGTTTTCATGGCGTGACAGATTCCCCTCACACAATGCCAAATGGTTAGCCCTGGTTGGTGCAAAACTGTTGGGAATGATTTCACACTTCAGGTATTCCAGTGATTGTGGGCTTTTGTTTCTCTGGATCACAAAATTGGCAGAATGTTTTTAAAGTCTGCGGCTCTTCCCTTCCCACGGGCCCAGAACTTAACCAAATGCAATGATTCTTACATACACGTACTTCCATGCTTCCCCTCTATTTGCACATATATATATAAGACCAAACAGACCTCTGTATCATTTGTAAAATGCAATCAAGCAGAGCTAAACCATTCTGCCAATTTTGTGCATTGATTCTGCTAAAATGAGTTTCTGTGTCTCCCGAGCCTTAGGACCAGTCTTAACCATGCACTGAGATAAATAGTTGTAAAAAAAGCTCAACCCAACAGTTACTCCAATTTTCTGGGTCATTTTCCAACTGTTGTGTTGTAAGAAAGCTTGTTCTTGCCTGAAAACTGTTCCAATCTTTCAGATTCGCGTTTGTAGCCAGACTCCATGATTTAAAGTCACTCTGCATCATCTAGTGCATGATACTGTTCCGGTTTAGACTTCCAATAATCCTATCTTCTCATTTTATTCAGTTCATCGCTAAATGATCCGCCCTGGCAAAGGCTAAACAGGACAGAATCAGGCTACATTGAACGTAAAGATGCATTACCATTAGGATTATATACTACAGAAAAGATGCGCCTCTCAAATATCATCTTGAGCACGAAGCAGTCGGTAAATGAGCTGTGTACATGTATTACTTATTTGCGTTAATTATTTTTCAAGTCGCTGCAATCCTCTAAAGACGTGTCTGGGGATTGCATGACATAGAGGGTGTGACCACATAGATACTCTGGAATATGCTGTGAAATGGTAGCCAACATATTTGAATTTTCTCCCTAGTGGAGGTCACAAACGTGCTGACGAAGAGAAGCGGATAACTTGCTGCATGATGAAAACATCCAGTAGGAGAAAATAAAAAGGTGAAGTGCTATAGGTAATAAAAATCATGGAATGATTTAATATGAAATCACCAGGGAGTAAAAAAACCTTCAGAATGGTTCAACTGAGAATCTGAAGGTTTGGAACAGTTTCAGGCAGGAATGGGCTTTCTTACAATACAACAGTTGGAAAATGGCCCAGAAAATTGGAGTAACTGCTTGGTCGAGCTTTTTTTACAACTATTTATCTCAGTGCATGGTTGGGCCTGTGGGAAGGGAAAAGCCACAGACTTTAAAAACATTCTGCCAATTTTGTGACCCACTGTATGTTTGTTAAGTTTGGACACTTTGGTTTTACACAATACAAGAATTGTAAGGGGTTAACAGATGAAGTATTTTTGATTACTAAAAACGAGAAACAAGCGAAAATTAAAGAGAGCAGCGGGCGAGGAGCAGCGGGAAGGGAAAGAAAGAAAAGACAAGAAGAAAAAACAGGGGATAAGTGAGAGCAGGCGCAAGAATAAAACTGCCAGAACTAGTCCACGGGCTGATTCCCCACGGCATGATCCCGAAACTTGATCATTACCACCGATTTGTCTGCACTCGTAAAGTATTCTTGGCCGAAAAATGTGTAGCAGCCAATATTTGGTCGATAAGAGGGAAGAAGCCAAGTTCTTCTTGGTGGAAGGCTGGCGCACCGCTGAATCAACCATTGTGGCTCATCAAGTGAGAGAGAGCTGCTTGCGGAGACGGCGTCATTTTCGACGGCGGTGTTATCAACTTTGGTCCACGTCGACATGCTCCAGCGAATAGCCACATTCGAGATATCAGTAGATTCAATAACCAAGTTGTCAGCACTGACCGCAACTGCTGTGACTTTACGAGTATGCCCCTCCAGCACAGACTGCTGCACACCAGTTGCTGCATCCCACACCCTCACAGTCGCGTCCCACGACCCAGACACAATCCATTTGCTATCAGGGCTGACTGCAACTGCTTCGATCCCATCCGTATGGCCCTCCAGCTTAGCGTGCTGCACACCAGTTGCTGCATCCCACACCCTCACAGTCGCGTCTCCTGACCCAGACACAATCCAGCGGCCATCAGGGCTGACCGCAACTGCTCCGACTGCATCAGTATGGCCCTCAAGCACCGCCTGCTGCACACCGGTTGTTGCATCCCACACCCTCACAGTCTTGTCATCTGACCCAGACATAATCCAGCGGCCATCAGGGCTGACCGCAACTGCTCTGACTGAGTTAGTATGGCCCTCCAGCACCGCCTGCTGCACACCAGTCGCTGCATCCCACACCCTCACAGTGTCGTCATTTGACCCAGACACAATCCATCTGCCATCAGGGCCGACTGCAACTGCTGTAACATCGCCAGTATGGCCCTCCAGCACCGCCTGCTGCACACCAGTTGCTGCATCCCACACCCTCACAGTCTTGTCCCACGACCCAGACACAATCCATTGGCCATCAGGGCTGACTGC
>JADGKE010000003.1:0-31477 GCA_026954515.1 Cladochytrium tenue
CAGCACGCCCGTGTGCAGCTCGGGACGCGGTGCTTCTCAGCGGTAGCATTGACGAGCAGAAAAGGCGGCGCATAGCTCGCGTTCCTGGGGCCGGGACCGGGGCCAGTGAGGGCGGGGAGGGGAGGGCAGGGCAACGCGGAACGCGGTGGCGTCGGCGACGGTGGCGGGTTGTTGCTGATCGCGAGAAAAGGCACAGGAAGAGAGCGGAGAAGAAATACTTTGTGCAGACAGTACGATGGTGGACGTGGATCTCCCAGGCCGCACTACTACCGAACACTCTGTACAGCACATACAGTACATACAATACCCTTCTACATACTCTATAGTTGGTACAAGATTGGCGGATGTTTTTAATATCTGCAGTTTTTGAGCAACTGTACCTGCCCTCGTGTCAGGATACCATCAGGTTGGGCGGGAGGCATGCATGCCGCCTACAGCGGCGTCAGCACTCTGTGTAGGTATGAGTACGGGGTAGAGCTCTCCGGGAAAGAGTGCCAGCGCTTTGGGACGCTCCCCACTTCCGGTCCTTGACCTACCAATCTGCCGCCCTTTCAGCCATGGACGGTGTAGTACCAACAGATAAACAGCTATTCACGGTGTTTGTTCGCTTGGTCCAACGTATAAAAAACCGGTGAAATACCGATTGTTTTGTGGTGTTCTATAACTATTTTTTGCCGTTGGTTGGTCGATTGGTAGAAGGCACTTGTGGCACAAGCCGGACACCACGAAAGTCTATCCTTGCCGACAGGCCCAGCGTGCCAGCCCGCCTGGCTGCTGCTGCCTCCCCCTCCCCCCGCCCCCCACCTGCAAGGCGTGCGACTCTGCCATTCAGAGGGAACGCGCTAGCGCACGCCCCACGCGTGCTTCCTACGCCTGCACTGCGCTCCGCGGCCGCCCGTCGCCTGCTGTCTCATTCGTTGTCCTTCTTCACTGAGAAGAAAGGCTGAGAGGGATTCCCATCTCCCCATGTCCGGGACCCGCGAACCACCCGCGGCAACCCCGCCGTTGCCTTCTGCAACCGCGCCTGGCCGTCGCCGCCTGTCGGCCGCCGCCGCAGCCGCCGACACAAGGCCGTCACTTCGCCAACGTACCGCAGCCTCTGCCGGGGCGCTCAGCCTGGATGGCTCGCCTGCTGTGGATTTCCCTTCGGCTGTCGCTTCGACAAAGGGCCCTGAGGGCGATGATGATACAACTGCCAGTGCCAGCGGCCGCTCCAGCGCCAGCCCGCTTGGCCTGGTCGACGCGCGGTACTCCTCGGCCCACCCCTCCCACGCGATCACCTCCTCGGCTCCCGCTACCGCTGGCGAATCGTCACGACCGTCGGTCATGCTCTCGCGTCAGCAGCTCCCCGCCCTCGACTCTTCGCGCGCTTCTGCCTACTCCTCCGCCACCGCCATCCCTTCATCGCCGCCGCGCCAGCAGCCCCCCGCCTCACTGCCCTCCTCGCTCCAGTCCTCGCTACAGGCGGCCGGCACGCCGTCCGCCCGTGCCGCCGTCCTTGCCGAACGCCGTGGCCTCCATGCCGCCGCCCAGCTTACCCAGCGGCTCTACACGGTCGCGTCGCACAATGAAAACCCGCACTTCACCGTGCGCCTCGGGACTGGCTCGGGAACACGGCCGCAGCGGCCGGACTCGGGCTCCCTCTTTGCCGCGTCACTGGGTGCCCCCGGTGGTCGCGCCCTCTTTTCGGCCCCGGCTGGGATGGCGGGAGGCGGAATCCTTTCGGATCGCCCTAGCAGCTCACAGCGGCCCACAACAGTGAATTCCGTCGATCGCTCATACCAGGCGTCTCCGACAACGCGTGGAAGCTCAGCCGGAAGTGCGTTTGGATATCAGATAGCCCAGGCGGTCAGTCGCTGCAGCCTTTCTTTTTCGTGCACCTCTTCCTCGTTCCCCCTATCCTGCTCATTTGTCTGACACTTTTGCACTTTTCCTGTCCAGGCGGAACCATTCTCCCACTTTTCTCGCCTTCCTTCACGAGAAGGTGCCCCCGTTGTCATACTTCGAGCAAAGAAGCCTCCTGTACTTCCGCTGACCTCCGCCGATGCCAGCGGCCATTCAAAGGCAGCCCCTCACGCAGGGCGGCTCGCGCGCCAGCTGGATGCCACGGACCTTGATCAAGTCCTTCGCCCATCGCGACACGGCTCCGCTAGAAACGGCGAGGAGCTCGCGCACCTGGTTACCGTCGACCGCGTCGACGACGAATGTGACGAGAGCCCGGAGCCTCCGGAGCAGTTGACGACGGCTCGACTCCTCTCCCCTCAGGCAGTTATCCCTCCGATTGGGGTGCGCGGCGAGACACCGCGCAGAACGGATGGCGTCTCGCCAGTTCCTCCCGGGCACATTAACATCCAAACCGAAACACAGCGTAAAAGAGATGTAGTGTCACTCCTCTCTCCTGGACGACATGGCAATGCTGACTCCCCCAAGAAGGTTCGGATGGCTACGGAGACCAATGCTGGCATCGGGCTGCAAAGCAGTCGTCTCGTGGGAGAAGACGGAATAGCGATGGCCTCGATTCATGAAACCAACATGAATCTATTTGAGGGGCTTTTGGACGGCGGAACAAATTTGTTGAGCACAAAGCTTCCCCTTTCTGGACCTTTGACGCCCATGAATTCAACCGCCTTCTTTAAACCTACCGCGGCCCCGTTTAGACCCTCGACAATCGAAAATGGACACACGGATCGTCGCTTTCGGGATCCCTTCGAGTATATCAGTCACCTGAAGTCAAAACCCCAAACGAAAGAATTCGTATATTTGAACCCCAAGAAATCTTTGTCATCACAAGGAAGCCAAAGGTATAATCCGTACGACCTGGAAATCGTAGAATATTTCGAGGTCGATAAAAAAAATGGATACTTCACGTTGAGCACCGAGGTTCCTACATTTTTAGACTTTTTTGCAAACTGCTAATTGTTGTGCTAGGGGGTCACGAGATTCAATGAACTCGGCCACGGCGACTTCACCACCTTATCGCAATGGCTTCGCGAATACAAACTGTTTCATCGACTCCTAAATATCAAATTTTTCGCCCAGTACCGACTCTGGGCGTGCTTTTCTTCGTGGCGGAGGACCGTCCTACGCACAAAAATCAAAAACTCAAAGCGCATCCTCTCGAAGAGATTGTTCCTCAACCATCCCATCCTGAGGGAGACCCTTGTTTACATTCATACCAAATGCGTCGAGTTGCTCTCCCACTATCGATTCGTCAGAAGCGACACGTCCAAGAGCTTCACTCTGGATGAGTTTTTGACCGAGCAAGAGAGCTGGGTCAATAACATGCGCGAAATGCTCAAAGTTTGGGAAGTAAATTTGCGAGAGGCTGCCGAGAAGGCGGGAGTGCAGTGCTTGCATCAAAAGGGATTCAAAGTCGTTCTGATGGATCCTGAAGGGGACGATGAGGGGGCGTCAAAGATTGACCTTGTGGACACTTCTGAAGTAAAGCTTACATTTACCGAGCAGGCCGCGCGCAGAAATGAATGCCGCATGTTGCAGCGCTTTGTGAAATTGGTTGACTACATGATCGTGAACACACTCCACATGCTAACAGTCGAGAGCGTTAAAGAACTTCTCGGGCTGATTTTTAACGGATGTGATGACTCTGATGTTATCGTTGACCCCAACGGCGGAGTCATTTTTCCAGAGTCTGACTCTCACATTAGCGATGAGCTCAGGTCACTTCTTGCGGCGGACTACTCTGATCTCCAAGATATAGTATCTTCTGGTGCCGGTGACGGCAAGGAGGAGCTGTTTTCAGGAAGCAGTTACCAACGCGGCTACCAAGTCGGCGGGGTTATCGTTGGTGCCGAAGTGCGAACGAGCGATTTGATTCGCCATGGATTCGATGGTTTTCCTTCAATATTGAGTGTCCTTTCCCATAGTAAGACTTTGAAGGGGTCAAATGCAACCGAATCAAACTCCGGCGCAAACGACGCATTGAACACAACGTCTACGCACAAACAGACAACAAGTAGACTTGCTCCGACGTTCAAGCTGGAACTACTGCTGAACCTGAAATCGGACACCAAGGAGCTTTATTTCTTCCCGGCACCCGGACAATTCGTCGCCGCCATTGATAAACTTCTTAAAATGTACATCAAGGCCGTGCAGTCAGTCGACCTACTTTCAAACTCGATACCTTATTTCAACCCCTCTAATTTGGCCGGCGGCGCGTACTCCTCCATCCGAGGCTTGGAAGAGACAGAGGTGTGTGAGGGCCCAGTCGCGGCCTCCATAATCATGGATGGCGGGTACTTCCGGGAGGTGTGCGGCCGCATCCGTGGCACTCTCCTGGGGATGTTTTCCAACGCTGCCCGTTGGATCCGGACATGGGAGGAAGTCCGTCAGATGTGGATCGACAACGCTGCATTCAACACGTTTATCGCCATCGAACTGGCCGCCGGGAGTTTTGCAGCCACCCTCGCACGATACAGCCAAGAGCCGCCAGCAGGAGAAGGCGGAGTCGCTCGCCTGTTGTTGTCGCTTGCGGCCTCCGAGGAGGCGGCGATCGCCGAGGCGGCAATCGCACAAGGGCTTCCTCCTCCCGTGCAGCAGAAAAAAGATATTCTGGAAATCGGTCTGACCATCAAAGAATTGGAGGATGGATCAGTCTCCTCACCACTGGTGGACTTTTTTGAAGAGTCACTCGCAAAGTTTGCTTCTCAAAAGAAAATTATGCTATCCATTCCGTCAGCTCACGCTATGAAAAACCTTAGCATTGATACGTGTAAGCTTAAAAGCATTCTGACGCCCAGCCCGGAGTTGTGTTTCAATCAAGTCGCTAAGGTGTTGCCCGGCATAGCTCGGGATAAAAATGAGATACTTTTGAATGAAGTTCAAATGTGGGTGCGCTGCCTGAGCTCCCAGCCCCAAACTGTAGAGGGATTCGTTGAGTACCTCGGATGGTTGGACAAAGGTAACCGGTGTAAATTTCGCCCAGGCGATTAACTTAGTTTATAATTAGTCAGAGACTCGTCGACCCTTGTTGAGCAACTTATGGATGAAGTGACGCATCTTTATTCAATACTAGAACTTCACACGATATCGATTCAGCCAACGGAGCTTGCTTTATTTCAAACACTTGGACCGACTTTCAGACAAATGAAGGAATCACTTGACATGGCTTCCGACACCAAGGACGACAATATCGCCAGATTCTCGGCTGAATTAGACCAATCTTTGGTGGAGCTGATGAATGAAGTCAGCGAAGTGCGCAACCGAGCCCAAGACCCCATGATACTGAACTCTGGCGCTCAAAGCGAGCTAGTTATTAAATTCTTGAGTGAACTATCTGCGCAGCTGGAAAAGCTTGAACAGATGAAGAATCGGTACACCTGTTGGAGCGATCTATTTAAAAACGGAAGCACCAGCGCGACTGACGGGAATAAAACGAGCAACAACCAATCCGACAATAGCCAATTAGAAGAAACGAGGGCAGAGGTTGAACTTAAGAGAACGCTGTGGTCAAGTATGACAGATTGGCAAAATATCACGAGGTATGGTTGCCACTGTGCAAGGATTTATTTACTAATGTGTGCACAAGCTCGTGGAAATCTCAGCCATTCGATTCACTCAACCCTGAAGATGTGAATGCGCAGATCATGTCGTATCTCAAGATTGTCTACACCCTTGAGAAGGGATTACCTCCGAACGACATTGTTCCGAAGCTGAAATCCATGGTCGATGAATACAGAAAAATGTATCCCACTATAGTTGACCTAAGGAATGCCGCTCTGAAACCAAGGCATTGGGAAAAAATTCAAGATACGATTGGGAAGCAAATAACGAAAGACGAAGGCTTTTCCTTGACACAGCTCATCGAATACAGAATTTTCGATTTCAAGGAGGAAATCAGCAACATATCCGGCCAAGCTGGATCTGAAGCAGCTCTGGAGGAGATGTTGGCCAAGGTAGCCCGGATTTGGAACGACTCGGAGCTCATTGTGGCACCCTACCGCGATTACAAGGATGTGTTTATTCTTGGCGCTGTTGAGGACATTCAAACACAACTAGAAGACTCTCAAGTAACTATATCGACAATCAAAGGGTCCAGATTTATCGGACCCATAAAATCTGAGGTAGATAAGTGGGATAAGCAGTTAGCTCTGTTTTCGGAAACGTTGGAGGCTTGGTTGAAATGCCAGAAAAACTGGTTGTACCTAGAAACAATATTTTCCGCTCCAGATATACAAAGGCAACTTCCTGATGAAGCGCGCATGTTTTCGCAGGTGGACAGGGCATGGAAGGAGATTATGAGAAAGGTGGCTAGAAATCCGAATGCTATGAAGAGCGGCACAATGCCCGGGCTGCTAGAAACATTCCAGCAAAATAATATTCTGCTAGAGCAGATCGAAAAATGCCTTGAAGATTACTTGGAGTCGAAGAGGCTGCTTTTCCCGAGGTTCTACTTCTTGTCCAACGAAGAGCTTTTGGAAATTCTGTCTCAGACGAAGAACCCTCAGGCAGTCCAGCCTCACCTCGGGAAATGCTTCGATGCCATCAAGTCTCTGGAGTTTTCTTCCGCAGACACGAAGAGCATCGATATTATTGCTATGATCAGCCCAGAGGGGGAGAGGGTTGCTTTTGTCAAATCGCTTAAAGCGCGAGGAAACGTCGAAGCATGGCTTAGTTCTGTAGAGGAGGCAATGGTGGTTGTTCTAAGAAAGCTAGTCAAGGCGGCAATCGCGGAATACGAGGATGCAAAGCGATCCGACTGGTTGAAGGAGCACGTTGGGCAAGTGATTGTCACTAGTAATCAAATTTTATGGACAAAAGACGTTACGGAGGCCATAAAAAATAGCGACCCAAATAAAGGTCTTGTTAATTTACGCCAAAAGTGCGTGAACAACCTTTCTGGAACGGCAGTCTTGGTGCGCTCCGACTTAACAAAAGTCCAGAGAGCCATTATCGGAGCCCTCATTACAATCGATGTTCATAACAGAGACATTGTTTCAGGCTTGATTGCGAGCAAAGTGACGGGTCTTGCCGACTTTGAATGGACAAAACAGATGCGATACTACTGGGATATTGACTCTGATACTTGCAACGTGCGCATGTCCTCTTCAGTTTTTAATTACGGATACGAATATCTGGGCTGCTCGCCGAGGCTCGTGATTACACCCCTGACAGATAGATGTTATCTCACGCTGACTGGCGCACTACAGTTAAACTTGGGTGGATCTCCCGTTGGGCCTGCGGGCACTGGAAAGACCGAAACCGTCAAAGATCTAGCCAAGGCTTTGGCAAAGCAGTGCGTGGTCTTCAACTGTTCCGACGGAATGGATTACAAGATGATGGGGAAGATGTTTGCCGGACTGGCTCAATCTGGAGCGTGGTGCTGTTTTGATGAGTTTAACAGAATCGACATCGAGGTCTTGTCCGTAATTGCGCAGCAGCTTTTGACCATAAAGAATGCGAAGGATATGAAAGCTATAAAGTTCAACTTCGAAGGACGGGAAATCAGACTGATCGAAACTTGTGCGGCTTTTATCACAATGAACCCGGGGTATGCCGGAAGAACTGAGCTCCCGGATAACTTGAAAGCCTTGTTTAGACCCATCGCAATGATGATACCCGGTAAGAAAATTTTTTGATATTTTTCTATGCTGATGGTCGGTGCGACCGATAGATTACAGGTTGATTGCGGAGATCATGCTTTTCTCAGAAGGTTTCGAAAATGCAAAAGAGTTGGCCGGCAAGGTTGTTAATCTTTACAAGCTATGCTCAGAGCAGCTCTCCAAGCAAGATCACTATGATTTTGGCATGAGAGCTGTGAAGTCTGTGTTGGTTATGTCTGGCTCGCTGAAGCGCGCAAGTCCAGAGCTTGCAGAGGAATTGGTCCTCATACGTGCACTGCGCGACTCGAACCTTCCAAAGTTTTTAGAGGAAGATGTCTCTTTGTTCCAGGGTATATTACAGGACCTTTTCCCTGGGGTTTCCGTTGTGGAGAAAAACTACGACGTTTTAACCTCCGCCATAAGAGATGTGATGAAAGCAAAAAACTTGCAGGTTTTGAACGCATTTGTGATCCGAGTCTGCCAGCTGTATGAGACAATGAGAATTCGTCATGGAATAATGCTCGTGGGGCCGACGGGTGGGGGGAAGACGTGTTGTTACGAAGTCCTGCAAGACGCGTGTTCCCTCGCAAAAGAAAGACATCCACATAACGACGAGTATCAAAAAGTCAAGACGTGGGTTTTGAATCCAAAGGTATGGTTGGGCTTTCGTTTTGAAGTATTGATTTGTTGTGGTATACCAGTGTATTTCTATGACCGAGCTTTATGGAGAGTACAACTTGGCCACCATGGAATGGAAAGACGGCTTGATTGGGATAACTTTCCGCGCTCAAGTAGCAGATAATACACCAGATGAGAAATGGACTGTACTTGACGGGCCAGTTGACGCCTTATGGATTGAAAATATGAATACAGTCTTGGACGATAACAAACTCTTGACCCTTATCAATGGCGAGCGTATTAAAATGACACCTCAGATGCGCATGGTATTTGAGGTGGCCGATTTGGCTGTTGCCTCGCCTGCAACTGTTAGTCGTTGTGGAATGGTTTTCATGGATCCCGTAAACTTGGGCTGGAGTCCTTATGTCACCTCGTGGTTAAAGGCACTCCCTGACCACATTAGCCAAGATTTAAAAGACTATATTCAAAAACTATTACAAGTTTACGTTCCTCAAGGCCTAAAGTATATACGGAAGGTGGGACGCGAATACATCAAATCGACCGATTTGAATCTTGTCATGTCCCTTTGTAACCTGCTGATGACCTACTTCCGAAGAGTCGATGAAATCAATTATCATTGCGACTTTGCCGATATCAGGTCGTTGATCACGCACATTTTTGTGTTTTGCTACACATGGTCGATAGGAGGCAACCTGGCCGATGGAGGCCAAGACTTTTTCGATAGCTTTATACGCGAAATGTTTGAGGCTACACCGCTGCAGGACCTTCAGTTGCCATCCACAAACAACATATTTTCCTTTTACGTTGATATCAAGAGGAAGTCGTTTAGTCTGTGGGATGACCTCGTACCGAACTTCACCTATTCAGCAGACGTGCCTTATTTCCAAATGATCGTACCGACGCCAGACACAATCAAGTACACTTTCTTGCTGGATGAACTGCTAAAGAATGGATTCAGGGCGTTGTTCGTTGGCAATACGGGCGTCGGCAAATCAGTTATCGTCCAAGATTTGTTGACAAAAGTGTCTAAACAGAGAAACTGGCTGCCTTTGGTGCTGAATTTCTCTGCGCAGACAAGCAGTATGCAAACGCAGCAGCTTATGGAATACAAGCTGGAGAAGAAAAGAAAGAACATTGTCGGAGCACCGAACGGAATCAGTAAAGTAATTTTCTTTGTTGATGACTTAAATATGCCAAAGCTGGACACTTACGGATCCCAACCGCCAATTGAACTAATTCGGCAGTATATTAGCTGTGGTGGCTTCTATGATAGAGAGAAGTTGGGTTGGAAAATTGTTCAAGATATTGATGTAATCGCCTGCTGTGCTCCTCCCGGGGGTGGGAGGAATACGGTGACTCCTCGACTAATTCGTCAGTTCAACCTCATTAATATATCGAGCCCCTCGGACATATCGCTGGTGAAGATATTCAGATCCATTCTTGATGGATTCTTGAAGCCCTTCAGCAGCGAAATTCGTCAATTAAGCGATGCAGTATTAAGCAGCGTAATTGATATTTACAGATCGATGTGCACCGATATCCTTCCAACCCCTGCCAAGTCTCATTACACGTTCAACTTGCGCGATTTGTCCAAGGTGATTCAGGGTATTCTACAGGTTCAACCCGCAGCGGTGCAGAATAAGATTGATGTTGGACGCCTCTTTTGCCACGAAGCTTCGCGAGTCTTTCATGACAGACTTGTCGACCAAACAGACCGACTCTATTTCAATAAACTTGCTTCGGATTTGCTGGAAAGAAACTTCGGCCTTTCGATTTCGAAAGAGTTGCTGACACAAAAGCCGATAATCTTCGGTGACTTTCTCAAGAGAGGAGTCCCCCAGGAAGACAGGCAGTATATAGAGCTCCCCGACATGAAGGTTTTGACGACGATTCTAGAAGAATATCTGGAGGAGTACAACGTCACATTGAACAAAGATGTTAGGCTGATATTTTTCATGGATGCAAAACAGCACGTTGCACGAATCTGCAGGATCATAAGGCAACCACGTGGCAATGCGCTACTGATAGGAGTCGGAGGAACAGGAAAACAGTCGCTTACGCGGTTGGCTTGCCATATATCCGATTATCAGTGCATTCAAATAGAGCTAACAAGAACCTATGGCGAAGATGAATGGCGGGAAGACCTGAAAAAGCTATACAGAATAGCTGGTGTGGAGGGGAAAAATACAGTCTTTCTTCTCACTGATGCTCAGATAAAGCAGGAAACCTTCCTTGAAGACGTAAACAGTATTTTAAACTCGGGCGAGGTTCCCAACTTATTTGAGTTCGACGAAAGGGAAAAAATTCTCAATGATTTACGACCAGCCGTTAGAGAGAAGGGGCTTCCTGAGGATCGGGATATTATCTATCAGTTTTTCATAAATCGTGTCAGAGACAATTTGCATATAATCCTTGCGACGAGCCCAGTGGGGGACACGTTTAGAACGCGTTGTAGGATGTTTCCTAGTCTTGTCAACTGCTCGACTCTTGATTGGTTCGATGAGTGGCCCCAAGAAGCGCTTCTTTCGGTTGCTCAACGCTTCTTTGAATTCATAGATCTGGGAGGAGATCAAATGAGAGAGAATATTTCCCAGCTATGCGTTGAAATACACTCCTCGGTTGGTAAGAAGGCCGAACAGTTCTACGAAGAACTGCGAAGAAGATACTACACAACTCCGACTTCATACTTGGAGTTAATCAATCTCTACATCGCAATGTTGCAAGAGAAGCGCAAGGAGTTTCGAACATCTCGGGACCGACTTAAGAATGGATTGAATAAGCTCGCCGAAACAAATGAGCTTGTTGCCAGTATGCAGATTGAGCTTGAGCAACTTGGCCCCGAACTGAAACAAAAGGCTGCCGATGTGGAAGTTTTGATGGTGAAAATAGCCAAGGACCAGGAAATGGCAGACAATGTTCGTAGTGTGGTTTCTGAAGAGGAAGCAGTTGTTAGAGAGAAGGCAAAAGTCACAGAGGCCATCGCCGCCGAGGCACAAAAAGATCTTGACCAAGCTTTACCGGCTTTGAATGCTGCGTATAAAGCACTTGACGCGTTGGATAAGAAAGATATTGCAGAACTCAAAGTATTCACGAAGCCACCGGACCTCGTCCTCATGGTGATGGAGGCCATTTGTATTTTATTCAAAGTAAAACCAGATTGGGAAAACAGTAAAAAGATCCTTTCAGATCCACAATTAATGAGGAAAATGACAGAGTACGACAAGGACAACATCCCAGAAACCTTAGCCAAAAAGCTTCGCAAATATACAGACAACCCAAACTTTAACGCAGAAGCTGTTGAAAAGGTTTCAAAGGCGTGCAAATCTATGTGTATGTGGGTTGTTGCGCTGGAAATCTACTCTCGTGTTTACAAAGAAGTGCTTCCTAAAAAGCGGAGGTTGGAAGAGGCTCAGTCTGCTCTCGAAGTTACGCGACAAAAGCTCGCTGAGAAAACTGCTGCATTGCAAGAAGTGGAGCAGCAGCTGGATAAGCTAAAGCAAAAGTACGAAGTTTCTATAAAAAGCAAGAAACAGCTCGTGGAGAAAATGGACGAAACCACAAGAAGGCTCGCGCGGGCAAGCAAGCTTACTCTCGCCCTAAGTGATGAACAAATAAGATGGACTGAGTCTGTCAATTTATTAGACATAAGTATTGACTCACTTGTCGGAAACATATTCCTTTGCTCTGCTTGTATTGCCTACTTCGGCGCATTTACTTCCACCTATCGAGAGGATCTTGTCTTACAATGGATTCGCAAGTGCCAGGACATAGGAATCCCTGTGTCAGAAAACTTAAGCCTCGCTTCAATTTTGGCCGACCCTGCTGCAGTGAGAGATTGGAATATACAAGGTTTACCATCCGACAATTTGTCCATAGAGAATGGAATATTGGTTACTCGGAGTCGCCGGTGGCCTCTCATGATTGATCCACAAGGGCAAGCAAATAGGTGGATTCGTTCAATGGAGGGGCAGTCGCTAAAGGTGATCAAACTTACAGAAAGTAAATACTTGCGTTCGCTGGAAAATGCGATCAGAACAGGTCAGGCTGTCTTACTGGAAGACGTCGGGGAGCAACTTGACCCAGCTCTCGAGCCGTTACTCCTTAAGCAGCTTATTCGCCAAGGCGGAAGGCTTATGATGAGACTTGGGGATGGCTTGGTTGAATACGACAGGAGCTTTAGGCTCTATATAACTACCAAACTTCCCAACCCCCATTACCTACCTGAAGTGTGCATTAAGGTCACTATTATCAACTTCACTGTAACTAAGGTTGGACTTGAGGGTCAACTTTTGGCAGATGTTGTCAAACTTGAACGGCAGGAGCTTGAGGATCAGAGAAATTCTCTTATCATAACCATCGCAAATGACAAAAAGCAACTGAAAGACATAGAGGAAAAAATCTTGAAACTTCTGTTCAGCTCGGAAGGAAATATTCTTGATGATGAAGAACTCATCAATACGTTGAATCAATCAAAGATTACTTCTGCAATGATAAATGAACGCGTTTCCCAAGCCGAGGTTACAGAGAAGGAAATTAATAAAGCGCGAGAAAAATACAGGCCTGTTGCCGTCAGAGGATCAGTAATTTATTTTGTCATTTCTCAATTGGCTGAAATTGACTTGATGTACCAGTTTTCGCTAAAGTACTTCAAATCATTGTTCAACCAATGCATAATAGAAAGTCCAAAGAATGATGACCTTCAGAAGCGGATACAAATTCTTTGTCAAAACTCGACGTATAATATTTTCCTTAATGTCTCCAGAGGATTATTTGAAGAGCATAAGCTTCTTTTTTCCTTTATGATCTGCACTGCGATAATGAGAGAAGGAACCCTCATCACTGACGGCGAATGGGGCTTTTTCTTGCGTGGAGGCAGTACTCTGGGCAAGGATGTCGGAGTTAAACCAAATATTTCTTGGTTGACAGAGTCCATGTGGCAAGGATGCTGTAGCTTGGCAGATATTTCACCAGCTTTCAGTTACATTGCCGATCATATCTCAGCATTTCCTTCTGAATGGGAAACCATAATGAATAGCGACAGTCCTTTTGATGAGCTCGTACCAGGAGAATTTAGTTCCTCCGTTTCTCCGTTTCAAAAACTCATTGTTGTCAAAATTCTCAGGGAAGAGAAACTGGTCCCATCTTGCATTCAGTTCGTGAGCCAAAACCTTGGGCAAGAGTTTATTGCAATTCCACCCTTCGATCTTGCCAAAGTGTACAAGGACACCACAGCGCACATTCCGATGATTTTTATTCTTTCAACTGGATCTGATCCTGTCGCTGGGTTGATGAAACTTGCCTCTGGCGTGGAATCGAATATGGTTGACCGCCTACAAATGATTTCACTTGGACAAGGACAAGGTCCGATAGCCGAAGAGTTACTTCGTAGGTGCACAACCGGAGGGGATTGGCTATTCTTACAAAACTGTCACTTGGCGGCGTCTTGGATGCATAAGCTCGAAGCTGTTGTAAAAGACCTCTGTAATCCGGACACGACAAGCTCTGGAACTAACTCTTCGGGTTTGCCTGGGAATATTCATCAGGGGTTTCGCCTATTTTTGTCCTCCATGCCATCGAAAGTATTCCCTATCTCCGTCTTGCAAGAAGGCATAAAAATTACAAACGAACCACCAAAGGGCCTTCGGGCCAATATCGCCAGAAGCTTCTCGGAAATCTCAAGGGATTTGTTTGACGTCCACCCACCTCAAGGTTTGCGATTCAAAAAACTACTGTTCGGCATCTGCTTCTTCAATGCCGTCATTCATGAGCGGAAAAAATTCGGTCCGTTGGGATGGAACATCATGTATGACTGGTCCAATTCAGACCTCGAGGTGGCCATCACTTTATTAAAAAATACATTATTGGAATCAAAACATGTGCCGTGGGATGCGCTCCTTTACCTCACAGGAGAAATTATATTTGGCGGCCGAGTCACAGATGACTGGGATCGCAGAACACTGAAATCTATTTTGCAAATTTACTACACACCAAAAATATTGGATGATTCATATAAGTTCTCTCCGTCAGGAATATATTTCTCCCCTTCAGATATTGACTTGGCTGGATACAAGGCTTACATAAACTCTCTTCCATTTACTGAAGAGCCTTCGATTTTTGGGATGCACGAGAACGCAAATATAAGCTTCCAATTGCAAGAGTCAAAGAAATTATTAAAATTCATTTTGGATGTCCAGCCACGGCAAGTGTCGTCAGCAGGGGGTTCATCACCAGATGAAATCGTGAAATCTCTCGCAACCAGTATATTGGAAGGGTTGCCTGAGCAACTCGTGCTGGAAATTAGCTCACCTAATGCTGCATCACTTCTTGGGGCAGGCGCGAGAGGGATCGATGCGCCGCCCTCAAACATGTTGGAATTATTGTTGAAGAAAGATAGTTCTGGAAGAATGATTAACTCTCTTAGCACAGTTCTGTGCCAGGAGTCAATACGATTCAATAAATTGTTGTTCGTTGTGAAAAGCACATTGGAGGATTTAATCAAGGCCATAAAAGGCCTTATAGTGATGAGTTATGAACTTGAAAAAGTCTTCCGCAGCTTACTCATAAATGAGGTAAATTCTTACGCTGCAATTAATCGTGGGCTTACTTTGCACAGGTTCCATCAATGTGGTCCAACGCTGCATATCCGTCCTTAAAATCTCTTGGAGGCTGGATAAAAGATCTGAAGCTAAGGGTGAACGAACTTGCCTCTTGGATTGAAAAGGGCCAGCCTTTGTGCTTTTGGCTGCCTGGATTTTTTTTCCCTCAAGGTCAGACGATGCACTAAGCCATTTATTAATATAATAACAGGATTTTTAACGGGCGTCCTTCAAAACCATGCGAGGAAGCACAACATTCCGATTGATAGCCTTATTTTCGCCTATAAAGTTACAAACTATGTCGAGGACGACCCTCGCATTCAAATTGAGAATTCCGAATTCAAAGCAAAAGAAGCTCTCGGCATAAACGACGACAGAGTAACATATCCAGATGAAGATGGCGTACTTATCCGAGGCTTGTTCATTGAGGGGGCCCGATGGGATTCTTCAAGGAATATTCTGCAAGATTCATATCCTATGGAAATGTTTTCTGTAAGAAAATATAGAGAAACTTCGATTGCTTACCTTGATTGTAGCCAATGCCATTAATTAGATTTATACCAACACTAATCCCACAGCAGGACTCCAGTTTATATGTATGCCCTTTGTACAAAACCGCCGCACGTGCAGGAACTTTATCAACTACTGGGCACTCAACAAATTATATACTTTCCCTTAATGTTCCTAGTGATAAAATGCAAGAATACTGGGTGGCGAAAGGTGTTGCACTGATTGTAAGTAACCCGATGACAAATGCCGTTCTAAAATCTTTCAGTGTCAACTGAATGACTAAGGAATGGCCCTTTTGACGATAAACAGCCCCAATGGCGATTTTCTTTTTTATTTTACCCCACGTGAAAGAATACCCACTTAAATGCTCGGCAGTATTTGGTGCAACTTTATGTAATGTGGTGGTGAAATAGGGTAGCGGTTTGCCTGGCCGCGGGATTTTGATAGGCCATCGGATAGTTCGAGTGGATGTGTGAACGGCCGATGTGGGTGAAAGCAAGTGCGGGGCTTTAATGTGCTTAAATATACCAATTGGATGTTCATTATATATGCGCTCCGCATGTCTTGGGCTGTGGCTCAAGGCCTGATATGGTGCGTCCTGCCTCGTGATCTGAAAACCGGTCCAAATCTTTCTAAGCATTTTCCCCGCTCAACTTTCATTGTTACTGAAAGGTCCGGCCTGGCATAAACAAACAGCAAAAGAATCAGACTGTATACACTAGACTGCATCCTACAAAAAGCATACATACACCTGATATCTTTATGAGTGCAGCACAGCAGGTCAAGGCAGAAGTGACTTTGAGCAGAATATGGCCATATTCCTCATTTTTGTAGCTTGGTAGGCGCACAAACATGCGTAATAGAAAGAGGAAGGTAAAAGAGTGTTGAAAAGACAGACCCGTTCATGGTGGAAATGGAACGGGGAAGCTTGGTCTTTGCCAGACCATGAGGAGGCTTTCTCACCCTCAACAGTCCGAAAATTACCCAAAGTTGAAGAGAGTGCATAAATATCCTTTTTTACAGGAAATGGGAAACTCGAGCAAAACACTGGGAAAACTACAAGAACCGGAAACTTAATAGACTGGTAGAATTGAATTTAAAAAACATTCCGTTAAAAAAGCATTCCTGCTAGGGGTCCAAAATTTAACATCGCCCACATACTGACCCACTATGCTTCGTGTCAATATAACTTAGGGAATTTTATAATATCTTCGTCTTACAGTGCGTCATTCTCTTTGACGAGGTAAACAAGGCAATATTGGTAAAAGAAAAATAAATAAAGTCTAAAAGTGAGGGGTGTTCCCATCAATGTCAACTTTTGTAATGGTAAGAGGGCTGGAAGGGTGCTGAAGGGGGGCGTTCGTCTTGCCTTAAGTCATAAATTAGAAAGCTTTCGAAATAAATATAAAAACATACCATTAACTACTATTAAAGGGTTGAGTTGGGTTAAAACGGTTTCGTTCAAGCTTATTCCATCAAGGTACTGCTGCAATATTGACTTTAAGTGAAAGTTTTCTTCCTTCAACAAAGTGCAATGATTTTGAAGTGCCATGACATCCAATGCAACCTTGTTGTATCTCTTGCTGAATTGATCAATCGCCGAGAATTCCTTTGGTAGCAAAGTTTGACTGCTTTCAAAGATCTGAAAAATTAAAATAGTTGATAAGAGAAATTTCTCACATTTTCAACATCCGATCTTTCTTGCTGTGATAAAGTTGTATCATAAAATGGTAATATTTTTTCATATTCTGTCTCAAATTTTCGGTTTATTTCTGCTAGTTTTATAATCTTCTCAGCCTTTTCAATGTGAGAACGCAGTTTTTTGATTGCAGTCGACGAAATAAGTGTGAGCTCTGTCAAATTTCGATACTCCTGCTCTCTAATTCCATTCATTTTCTTTTTAAGCCCTTGAAAATGAACTTGAATCGCGTCCTTTTCCTCTTTTAGAAGTTTGTTTTTCATTTCAAATTCTTTGTTATTAAATTGGATCTTCATCTTGTAGTGCGAAATGGTTTCCTGCGACAGATATTAACTTGGGTTTTGAACCCTCAATCGCACCTGAAGCTTCATTAGCCGTTTCATCTGAACTTCGATCTCTTTAGCATTTCGCTGGTCTTTTTGCTTTAAATCTTCAAACTGTTTTTTTCTGTCTTCTGTGCTTGAGTTATATTGATTTAAAGCTGATTGGAATTGTTTCCATAAGTCTTCGACTGTTGCTTCCAGTGTTATCCGCAAAGCATGTTTCTCTTCGAGATTCTACATATAATTATAAAGAGTACGACAATATAGTGCACGTACCTTATTTTTCACATCATCCTTTAGTGAGGAGTATTCATGCTTCGAGTCTGCCTCTGCATCTTGAAAATCTTGCTCCATTTTCGCCATAATCCCAAGAATTTCAGCCTTTTCTTTGGCATGGAATGTTAAGAGCTTGGCTCTATGTGGGAACGCTTGTAAGAACACCCAAAATTACAAATAAGGCTACCGTTCTGTAAGAAACTCGCTTTCCAAGCCTTTGAGATCCAGCTGAAACTCCTCTTGAACCGTCTCCAGACGATTCAGCTGAAGATCGATTAAGATGTCCGTGTTAGCGCAGTGGGTCTGCAGTGCAACTGAAAATTGTTGCTCTTCTGCATCGAGATCCTGTTCGAGTGCTGCAAGCGCTGCATTTTTCCGATCTATATGGCGCTCATGAATTGCTTTAAGTGCCTCAACTTGCGAGCGCAACTCCTCAGTTTTTGCTGGATAATGTTTACAATAAGGCAGTGCGGGTAATAAAGTTCTCAAGACCTTGCTTCATTATATCACGCCATTTGTTTTGAATCTTGAGAAGGTTCAATCGTGCGTTCCGTTCTTCAATGGTTTGCTTTTCCTATTGTGAGTGGTAATCATCAGTATCTTTTGTCATCCCTCTTTGGTCGCCACCTTTGCTTTTGCCTTAAGCTCCTCCATTAATTTCTTTCGCGCCTCTTCCTCTTTTAGCAGCTGCGCCTCTGTTTTAAGGCCCTTGTCCTTTTTTCCCTTTTTCGCCATCCCGTAGCCTAGACGACGTCTTCAAAGTTGATGGCAGATGACTTCGAGGTTGCCCTGACAAACCGGACAGATTTTGAATCTATGGCCACCCTTCCTGCTGCCGACGATGCTGGCGATGTGCCGAACGCCCGCGCACAGTCCTCTTCAGAAGAATGGCTTCTGCTTCGCGTCGGAATATTACCACGAAATTCAATCGGATGGTTTAGATGTGGTGTCGGTTTCTACAATAAAAAGGAGTACACTAAAGCAATCGAATGCTTTGAAAAAAGTGTTGAATTGGATCCCATGAATGTATGTCGTCACCAACCAATAATAACCCTAACTTTAAGCAGTACAACGCTTTCCAAATTATGGCTAGAGCTTGCATCGCTGTAAATAGTGCGTATACTGCTCGCAGTAATCCTTTACAGGACACTCAGTATCTAATGGCGTTGACGGCATCCATGAATGTTGTAGGGAAAGATGATGCGATCGCAGCCCTCAAGCAGTCCGTAATGTTGGACAACCCATCGGACTGGTTTGTTTTATCCTAGTGATCGATTAACTAATTTCCATTTAGGCAACTTCTCGTCGAGCTGACGTCAAATAAGGAATAACCCCATTTTAACACCTTTCCGAGGCTTACTTAAAGCCACAATAAAAGAGCCTCTCAGTGCGTTCATTAAACTACAATTAAACCACAGACATGAATTTATGTAGATATTTCCTGTAGCGATCGGACAGCATGCTCTCTTACAATTGAGTCGGCGTCACCTTCGGCAGATAATCTCAGACGATCAAGAATAAGAGAGGCAGACTCTCGAGGAAGGCTTATAGATCTGCTTCTAAACCCACGAACTATAGAAGCCAATACTAAGACAATACCTTTTTAATATTACCCATTAGCTTCGAACAGTAAACTCGTAAAGCGCTGTACATACCTCGACGGCACTGCACATCAACTTCTAATTCCAATGCCCTAATAAGCTCAATAATAATTTCATATAATGATGATAAAAGGCAGTACGGAGAACACTCCGAGATAGCCGATAAAATTGATAGAGCACTTTGACGAAGTTCCGGGGCATTATCTTTCGAAACGATCAAAATTGTTGGGAGCAACTTCTCAGCTACACGCTCAATAATGTTACAATTGTCACGAACAGCCAACTTACAATACTTGTCGAACACAACACTGAATTTCTGAACGACTTGAAGCAATAGCTCCCCAATACGCTGACGATACTCGACACTGAAAACTGAATCTTTATATCGGCTTCCTATATCCTCTAATGTCTCATAGGGGCAGCATTCAACTGTAGTGAGAAGTGCCTTTATAGCATTAAGGTATAGATAGCTGCAATAATCAGTAAAAACTTGAGATTTAATTTAAACCTTTCGTCGTCTTGCAGCAAATCCAAAAATGTGGTCATTATCGGCTGCAATTGTTTCAAAGCAGCTTTGTCCCGCGATTGTATCATGTGTCGTAACATGTTGATACCATGAGCACGGATAGGTACTAACTCATCACCCAAGTCACGGAATGCACCTTGAAGCATTTCCTCCGATTTGTCTAACAAGGTCCCATTAATACATAAGATGATTAAGGTACGGTTCTATCTAATTACCTTTATCATCTTTAGTCGGGATGGGACTTTCCAACATAGCTTTGTGTACTTCGAATGCTAAAGTAGCAACAGTTTTTTCTGCATGCGACTCCAAAGCTTGAGTAGCAATCAGCAGTTCAACATTGTCTTCCGCGCTATGCGGAGTCAAGGAACCTTATGCATTTTAATATGTAGTATTTTCTTATCGCAACTGCACCTGTATATAGGCTTTGGACAAGTGCGAGTGCCATAGTTAAGCTACTAACGTCTGAAGTTGGGTCGAGCATCACAGTTTGAGCAAGCGAAATAATTTGGGATCGGCTGTTTACAACTTCCGGCCCAAACTTCGACATCACAACGAGAATAATTTCCGTCAAGTGAATGTTGCTTATTAAGTATTAGGGACAATTTCAGATCAAAAGATGGGATACCTTGCATTATCAGTTGGCCCTCTGAAGTCTGAGCTTATCCGTCGTTTCAGTAATGCAATGAAAAGCTCCGCGATCCAATCATTTCGACCGCAATACTCAATTAACTCAGCAAACGCATTCGCGTCATTCACCAAAGCGCTTAAAGACTTTGAGCAAAAAATTTTTTAACGTAACATTACCGCCATTGAAAAGTTTGTTTCACTATTATTGGATTACCCTCAGAGTCTAGTGAAGCCAAAGGAGTTTCACCGGAAGACGTGGAGAATACCATTTGGGAGAGAAAACGACATGCGGACTTTGCATCAAGCTGGCAGATAATTGACTTGAAAATTGATTTTGCTGGCAACGAGTCAACGCATGCGGTTGCAAAACTCATTTCGTAAATAGTGTAAAGTGGAAATAAGCCTGAAGCGACAACAAAAAATTAAATTGACATAAAAATCTAATACAAACCGGGTAGAACTGAATCAATAAGAATGTGGCTTGGTTGGCCTCCATTAATCAAGTGTGACAAATTTCTCATTGAGATAGATATTTCTTCCGCTGTCAATAAAACTTCACAGCCATTCAAGTCAAACTTCCGACCATCAGGCAAGTCTCCACTTCTTTTACACGTGTAAAATGGTTTAACCCAAGGTTGAAGCGGACTAATTATGTGCTTCTTTCCCAGTGCCGGACTCCGGGAAAGTATCTTCACAATCGTATGCTTCGCACAAAGCATCACAGCATCATTTGAGTCCGCTGATGAACTAACGATTGAAGCCAGTTGAGAACCGACGACGGAATAGTAATTCTACCTTCATTCAGATTTGATTTAAAGCCGATATTTAAAACATACCTCAGTTGAAGTTTCTTTGGCTGGCACTGCTGCGAGAAGATTGGATATTCGCTCCAGGCTATCAAGATCCAACCCTAGAATAAATTAATAAATGAAATGTGTACATGCCAGCTTCACCGCTAAATGAGTTCAACCGCACAAACTCCCTTATAAAAAGCAGAACACCATTGTTTCGTGTGAGAACCGAAGACAAATAAGTGCTGCAGAATTCTTTCCACCACGTGGAAGTCTTGTCAGCAAGAATTGACAGAAGCGATCGAGCGAAAATGGTCCCGTCACATCTGTAATTTATCAGTCGGAATCAGCCAAATCCATTTGGCACCTCAGATATATTGCGTTAAAGGTAGTCAGAGGGTCAAAATGGTCTGACTGAATCGATAACAGTGGTTCATCTTCAAGGGCCTCAAAAACAGCATTCGCTTCTGACGTGTTTATTTTGGCGTGATTGTAAGCAAGGTCGCATGATGCAACGATAGACTCAAGCACGTCTGCGGCATAGCGGTGGGATAGCACACGAGATATCCACGAGGGTTTTGACGTGCACAGAAAGAAGCAAAACGCCAGGGCAACATGACGGAGGCAATGCCTGTCAGCTGCCGCACGCGTCAATCCAATAGAAATTTCTGCTATGGATAAAATCGTTTTTCTCCGGCTTACGACATCTACATTTGTTGAGTAGGATCTTAACTGAAAGTATGGTACCTTCCGATCTTTGGTTACCACGCGCAGCTATATGCAATTTTATCAAGAACCACAAGCAAATGCGGATATATTCCTCGATATCATTATCAGTTGAACTGATGCTTCTGTGATATTCGCCAAGAATCCCTTTCCTTTCGATACACCGGACACGATGCTGCGTAGATTCAACCAAACCTGGAAAGCGTTTATTAATTAATGGGATCCTTCGGTTGCATAACGGTTGCTTTGTTTATTACTACTGCTTTCTGCCAGCGAGTTCGGCAGAGGTTCAGCCACCGCCTCAGCCCCATCCCAGAGTGACATGTCAGAGAAATATGCTGAATCCCATTGCTTCCACCCATCACGAAAATCATAATCATCCTCGCTCTTGGGAACAAATGCTTTTAGCGATCATTAAACAACGCCACGATCGTGTTTGGGCAACTCGGTCTTCAATATCGCGAATAGTTGCTTTTCCGCAAAAATAAGCAGGTCGGTATTATCGGTGGGAATATCCATGCTGACAAAAATGGGACGTTTAAACTTCGTGGCTGTTTTGAAAAGTGAGAGAAGACAATGCACTTCTACATTTACCAAGCCGTTGACTAACAACGGTAGACCTATTTTCAATGTCCTTTGACAGGATAACAGAAGATGTTGCGTTGGGATCCTGTTTCAAAGTTGTTGGCAAGCAGTAGATGATGACGGCGAACATACATATCGAGTGGGTACAGCAAGAGCCAAATTGTCCAGGCGTCCCGAAGGCAAAACCCCGTTATCGTTAGCAAATGTACTGCCAACCCAGACAAATAAGGATTCATTTCCGATCATAAGGTGAATGTCAAGTGACACTGAACCGTCGAACGGTACTTTCGTGGTTACCACCCTCAGTGGCATTATAATTTTTTACCTTGTCACTAATATGACATCAAAGAACCATGACGAAGATGTGGCCCGGCACCCGACTGGCTTTGAAGCAGCCGATACGTCTACCCTCATTACTGAAGACGGATCGGAAATAATCATTCGACGAGGCGACGATGGGGTATCATACCAGTGGGATTCCGAAAAACACGCATGGTTTCCGATGGTTTGCCGTCTACATTATTCCATCTTCTAACCCTGATATAAAGTGGGACGACAGGCTTATGGAATCGCAGCAGTCGGCTTACAAAGTGGATACAGCAATTGAAATTGTGTGTATGCCTTTCCGACTCTGGTACTTATACTGTTTTCTTATTCATAGGCGGACTCTCTCCCTGTGCAAAAAAAGAGGAAAATATTCACCTCGTCTGAGGTTTGTTGTTTGTTCTCCTCGCATCTCTAAGAGCCAAAAGCCGTCCTCAGAGAAAAAGAAATTGAAACCTGAACCGAAGAAAAAGCCGAACACTTCTGTATATGTGACGGGCCTTCCGCCAGACGTATCAATGGAGGAAATGAAAGAAGTGTTTGAAAAGTTTGGGATTCTAATGGAAGATCACGCGACTGGGCAGCCCCGGATAAAGATTTACAGAGATAGTGATGGGAAACCGAAAGGAGACGCCCTGGTCACATATTTTAAACCGGAGTCTGTTCAGCTGTGTATAAACCTCTTGGACGAAGCGGATTTTCGCGTTGGCGAAAGCAGTAAAATTCGAATTCAGGAAGCCATTTTCAAGGAGATTGAAGTTGCTGACGGCAACCCTGGAGCAAGTCAGACCAAAAATAAAGCAGACAAAAAGATCTTGCAGAAGAAATTTCAAAAAATGGAAAAGTACTAAGAACTTATACTTCTTAGTTCTAAAAAAGTTTATTTAGAAAACTTGACTGGTTTGAAGAAGAAACTGGGAAAAAATCCGAGAAATTTAGTAAAATCGCTGTTCTGAAGCATATGTTCACGAAAGCAGAGCTCGACGTAAAACCTATGATCCGGTGTCCTAGTGCTCATGATTTTAGCAAGATCCCGCCCTTCTTCTAGACTTGAAAGATGATGTACGAACTGAGTGCGAGAAATTCGGAGAGGTTACCAATGTCATACTCTATGATGTACGTTTAATTAATTTTCCTGCACATAAAATAATGTCATATAGCACAGCGATGAGGGAGTTATGACAGTTCGTTTCAAAGATACGGAATCGGCCCTAGTCTGTGTACAGGTATACTTGTGAATCTTGACTGAAGCTTAATAATATCAGAAAAACAATGGGCGGTTCTTTGGCGGTCGTAAAATCGAAGCCTATCTGTACGATGGAAAGGAGAAGTTTAAGGAAACTAAAACAAAGGAAGATGTCGAGGCAGAAGAACAAAAGCGCTTAGCAGCATACGAAGCGTGGCTTGAGAGTCAACATTGAGTTCCTGTGAATAGATGAATTTTGCTCAGCCTATTTAATGGTGGTTGAAAGGCTCCCAATTTGTGATCTCTGCCTTGTCAGCATGGCAAACTCCAACACACTCCCATTCCGAAAGCTGCTCTACATCCATCAACCATACCCTGACAACTACGTGGCGGGCTCGTTTCTACAGGAGCTTCGAAAAAATGGTACTGGTATCTACATTTTCGTGGATTAATCTCAGTAGTTAATGTTAGGACGTCGTCCTATTTAACTGTGGTTTGGCAATCTAGTATCGTCACTCAACAGCTATCAACCGTGGCCATTTTCGTTGGATTATTCATGGGACTTTTTTTGGAGACTCTGCCTGCATCTACTCTTATTACTCTCAGTGTTTCACTTACTGTTCTTGTGTCGCTCATATGGATCTCTGTTATGAATGCCAACCGTAAGTGTTTCCAATTTA
The DNA here is from genome assembly GCA_026954515.1 of Cladochytrium tenue. NCBI lineage: Eukaryota > Fungi > Chytridiomycota > Chytridiomycetes > Cladochytriales > Cladochytriaceae > Cladochytrium > Cladochytrium tenue. The sequence continues at coordinate 24,649 of JADGKE010000003.1, forward strand.
GAAATTACTGAAATTTCTTCAAGCCATACGAATCTTCAAGGGTGGTGTTCTACTTTTCACGCTCCTACTCGGGCTTACTCCCTCCATGAGAACTTTGACTAAGGACGTCAGTAGTGACACGCTTTGGGCTATGACGTCTGTGCTCTTCATTGCGAACATCTTATTCCATGACTACAGTTCGCGTCTTGTGACTTCAATGAGGTGTGCACCCTCCCGTTTGGCGCTAAGCTTAAATTACGAAGATATCCAGATTCGTTTTCTATTAATGCGGCTATGTGCGCTTCGGTTCTACTTGCATCGAGACTACCTTCGAATGTACACGTGTTTGGACTGGTGTCACTCGCTGTGGAGCTCTTCGCTCTCTTCCCCATTTTGAGGAGGACGCTCAGGGTAAGTTGCAGTAGGTAACTTATTATTCCTTGACTTAGAATTAGAATAACTACAAAAATTGCGATGTTCCTATGGCGATTATTCTCGCATGTGTTGCTGGCTTTACTCTAATTCAGTCCAGTAACACGGCCTTCGTTCTGTACGTCAGTGCTTCCCTCTTTGTGACGTTCATCGCGCCATATTGGCTGCTGTTCATCCAACAGTTCAAAACGTTAGGAACTCTTCATGCGCATTTGCCACTAAAAGCTCACTCAGCGAAATTCGAGGCCCATGGGACGAAGCAAAGCCTAAATTGACTTAAAGATCATGTTTTCATTGCCGCAAGCGTTGTATATCGCACACAAGCCTATATTGGGCCCATTAAATGTTCATTTTCGACAATATTGTGTCGTCATGCCCATAACGTGGTTGCCTTGGGCGTTGTCCCGTTTTTCCAATCTTGAGGCGGTAAAATTTCATCTACGGCAAGATGATTAGTTGTTTGTTTATCAATAACAATGCGATACCTTTAATCGATGTTTAAGAATGGTGGTTTTTTGTCTCTGTCGGGGTAAGAGGTAACCCTTAAGTTTTTTTCCAGTGGACAACTGGCAGGATTGAACACAGCGCAGCCCCGATCCAAACAATGACATCCCAACATTGGAGGGATAGGTGTTCGAAGTTGCATGTATGAGCGCCATTCGTGGAAAAGTGGCCTGATCGAAAGAACCAACGGTTAGAGACAATAATTGTAAAGAAATGGCATAATAGCGCGTAAGAGAGGTCAGTACTCACAATGCCTCGGATACTGTGCGCGAGTTCACGAGGAAGGATTCCCGCAATTCCCGCAATACGAGCGAACGCAGTGTCAAACAGACCCATGGTGGTTTACCTTTGACAAGGACAATTGATTTCTTGTCACATGCAGCACGATCTAGACCTTCACCTGAGCCTCCTTCGAGCGAACCTCACCCGAACCGGACCACCCGGCCTGGGAGGAAAGCCAGATCAGCGATCTGGCGTCGCTGCCGCGGCCCGCCTTCGTGGTATTTTCCAAGCACCGTCAGAGACAACAACCCAGCCTTCACTTCTGGAACCTATTCGACTTTTACCGCAGCATCAGCAAAACTTGGCCATCCCACCGACACCACCAAGAGTTGCTGCTCCGCCCTCTGTTCCCACGCCAAAAGCGGCACTCTCTCGTGCTCCAGCGCCATTGGGGGTGCCGATTCAGATGATTCACTCGGCTTCGCGGGCAAAGTTAGCTGATGATAGCTTTGATAAACTGGACAATAAAGGTATTGTGACCTATGCCTCCCACACTCCTAATTTGTCCTGACCTAAGGGTTTGATAATACCTCGTCACGGAAACGATCAGCTTTCACCAAAGAAAAAGATGCCGGCGCTGAGGACCTGGTTTGCTATGAAGTGCCTCGGACTCGTGCGTCCGAACCTTCAAGTACATGAAGCCACAAAAAATGAAAATGTATGCTAACTGAGCACAAGGATTTCAGAGTGAGGGTTCAATGCCCAAAAGACATCGTCCAAGCCTTCCTCTGAGCTTCAATACTGGTGAGTACTAAAGCATTCAACCGACTCTAAAGGCTCTTCGAGACACCAAGATGCTGGATGACTTTGATGACGGATTCGACGGCTCCAATTTTGCAGATATGCTCGACCTTGTGGGTTGCAACTGACTCCGATTCAAACCTCTGATATTTTTGCCTGCTCCAAGGAGGATCAAATCCGAACCGAAGCATCCAATCCTCCAGAATTGGCCAATTTGATCGATGTTGAACATTTGTCGAACTTTGGTTCCATTTCTATACAAACCACGGCTCTCTCAGACCTTTCGAATCAGCAATTGCAAGAATCTCTCCGACGCTTGGAAGAAACGAAGATGTCCCTATCTGATAGAATAATCGATGCAGGCATTGAGAATCTGGATTCACCAGATGTTCGAGTACTTGTTTCAGAGAGGTTTATTTTTTCCTCACACCGGTTAATCTAACCCTTGAAGAGCAAAAATATTGGCCGAAATCTCGGAAATCAAAAAGATGCTGAACTTGACTGTGCCCTCAAATCAGTTTCCGTCAACTGCATCATCGTACCCAAAACCTACTGAGCCTGTTTCCTCTCTGTTACACGAAATTCATGCTTCTCCGCCGCAACCAGTTGCCCCCGCTCAAATGGGAAAGCGCGCCTCCACGCAATCAGGAAAATATGATTCTTTACGAAACTCGGACGAGGCACCAACTTTGATGAGAGGCACTTCACCAATTTCTCAAGGCGGCGGTCAGTTGTATCCTTGGAGCCGTGATTTACGAAAGGCGTTGTCTCTTTTTGGGTTAAAAACTTTTCGCCCCAACCAAGAGGACGCTATTAATGCCACACTTTCTGGAAAAGATGTTTTTATACTTATGGTTTGCCGCCTCCCTTTTAGTTGAAGTGTTACTAAATGTAACTTAGCCGACTGGAGGAGGCAAAAGTTTGTGTTATCAGGTCAGTACTAAATGAGGTGTCTTGCTTGTGTAATGATGTGTTCATAGCTTCCATCTGTTATTCCAGTCTCATCAGGAATTGCCACATCCGGATTAACTGTAGGTGAACTGATCTTTTTTCGAGTTGACATGAGATTTTACAGGTTGTTGTATCTCCACTGAAATCCCTGATGCAAGATCAAGTTAAGAGCCTGCTGAAATTAGGTATAGCTACTCTGGTCATTTCCAGCGATAATAGCCAGGAGCAGAAAGATTTTGCTTACAATGGTAAAAGGAGGTGTCATTCTTTCATTGAACGTTTTGAAGAGCTCTACCAACGTAAGCTCGAGGTCAAACTTCTTTATATTACTCCGGAAATGATGAACAAGAGCATTAAGTTCAGAAATCTTTTGACTCACTTGCATTCTAAAAGACGATTGGCTCGGTACGTGGCTTTGTATTGCCATATTTTAAACTTTGTTCAGTTTCGTCATCGACGAGGCACATTGCGTTAGTCAGTGGGGTCATGATTTCCGGCCGGATTACAAGGTTGCAAAGCAATTTCATTTCGCAATTCGTGCTTACTTCATGATTAGGAATTACGAACATTACGAACCGACTTTCCTGGTGTGCCCATTATGGCACTAACGGCAACAGCGAACAATCAAGTGAAAAGTAAAGGCTCTTTCTTTTTTCATCCTATTTACATCTGTCAAGTGGACATTAAGGCAGTGCTGACGATTGAGAATTCCCTGACATTTACTCAGAGCTTCAATCGGAAAAATCTGATGTAGTGCCCAATTATTACTAGCTGCTCTAAATTGGTTTAGATACGAAGTATTGCCGAAAACCAAGGCCATTGGGGACGACATAGAAACGTTGATAAAGGGCCGCTTTCCATCAAAATCAGGCATCATATACTGCACATCGAAACGGGCTTGCGAAGAAGTTTCCCAGAAGCTCAATGTAAATTTTTTTGTCAATCACATATTTTCTGTACTTACTGCCCACATAGAAACGCGGCATTAGAGCAGCATTTTACCACGCAGGCATGGAAACTGATGATAGAAGAAAAGTTCAGGATGATTGGGTGGACGGAAGAGTTAAAGTTATTGTGGCAACCATAGCCTTTGGAATGGGTCTGTTGCCCTTGATTTATTAATTTTTCCAACCTGAAAACTCTATTAGGAATAGATAAGCCGGACGTTCGGTTTGTCATGCACTACTCCTTTCCACAATCTCTGGAGGGGTATTATCAGGTTTGAGCAAATGTGTTCCATTGTGAACCTTTTAACGCCGCGCAGGAAACAGGCAGAGGAGGTCGGGATGGCTTATTTTCATATTGCTATCTGTTTTACTCCTTTAAGGATAAAAGATCGGTAGGTTATCCTTAAAGGAGTAAGATCAGATTTTGGGAAAAACAACTTAATTAATACGATAGCACGATGCTTTAATTGACAATGGCGAAGGAAGCCGTGAACAAAAAGAGGTATTTTTCAACAATTGCCGGGCTGTGTTCTGAAGAGATCAGAGACAACGAAATAATCTTCGGATGGTGATCGCATATTGTGAAAATAAAATTGAATGTCGCAGGCTTCAAGTTCTACAGGTATTTTTTCTGAGCGCACTTACTCTTAAGACGTTTCTAGTACTTCGGGGAGCGTTTCGATCCTGCTGAATGCAATCGAACGTGCGATAATTGCAGAGCCAAGAATGCATACATTTTGAAGGATATGACAGCGGAGTCGGAGAACATTGTCAATCTCGGTTCGTTGTACTTCAATCGTGTTTGCGTATTAAATTACATCTCAGTTCAATCGATACCAAGGAACCACAGGCTCTCGCTGCTGACACTGATGGACGTATTTCGCGGAATGAAGCATGCAAAAATACAACAATCTTGTCTCGACGAGCTCCCATTATACGGCAGCGGTATTTTAATATAATGTGTAGTGTTTGTATCTTAATTTCGTTTATAGGGAGCTCATTATCGAAGCTGGACGTTGAACGCCTCTGTCGACACCTGATTGTATTAGATATCCTATCTGAAGAGTGTTATGTTAATCAAGTCGGATTTATTTCATCATACGTTATTGTATGTTCATTTTTATATTCTGAAGCTAATACGCAAAAAAGCTGGGAGGACAAGCCCCAAGGCTCCGCAGCGGTAGTCTGAAGGTTCAGGTGAACTTCGTTGTAAATGAAGGAGGACATACGTCAAAAGAGACGCGGCTGGCTAAAGAGGGGGCCGTATCTAGAGCTGGAGCGAAAGTGTCAAAACCGACTCGAGCTAGGAGAAAGGCCTCGGATAATGCAAATGTTGTTGACGGCGATAGTTCTGTCACTACAGACAGGCCAGATAATACTGCGCTGCTGTCGGATTTGAAGGCGAAATGTTTCGAGGAATTGAGACATCACCGTGTTGAGGTTTGTAATTGAGTTTCGCAACGTATCTAATATCCACAAAGTTGACTTCCAGCCTGCCACATGTGGTTCGTGTGCCAATAATTCAGCTATCAAAACTAACTCAATGGTTGCTGGTGCCGTGTAAGACTGGAGCAATTCTGGCTATTCCGTTTACCGACAGTTGCCTTTGGAACCTCGCCGAACGGCTTCCGCAGAGTTCAAATGATTTCAAATCTGTTCCAGGTATCATCCATTACCGCTGTTGGTCGTGGGGGGGTATCCTGTTCTCATTACAGCTTCTTACAACAGGTGTTGAAGCGGCAAAGTATTACAAATATGGGGCTGGCTTTTTGGCGATAACACGTCGTTACGCGGCGCTGAACGAGCAGGCGAACACCAACCAAGCGTCATCCGCGTGAGTTTTCTGACCATTTTTTACTCGCTCGCGTCAAACTGACGTTTATAAAGGTCTACTGGTTCATCTGCTTCAAAGTATTTTGGGAAAGGCTCGTCGTCGGGGACTTCGAGGCGGACGGGTGGGGGCTCAAGCAAAGCCGACAAAGCCACCACATCAACTTCTTCAGCTGGGAAGAAGTCCCGCTTCGCGAGCATGCACATTTAAATTCATTTGGCCCTTTTTTCTCCGGCTTTATACCGTCACCCCCTTTACCACCCCCTTATGTTTTGCTCTTGTAATACATTTTCTAGCATACCTTCTTTTCGAATTCACCCATCCGTTGTGAATGTGTGGACTGTCGGGGTATGTGTAAGGAGTGTGGGGGCTAGGCATTTTCGCCCTACTCCCTCTCTGCAACTGCCCCATCATCGCTCTCCAAACCCCCACCGCTGTACCAAGCATAAATATTCCGAATACCAAAGAGTTTGACCACATATGAGACTGTCCTTGGAGAAGCCTCGTCGTGCTGTCGCCGCCGTTGCGGGGCGGGGCGTTCGCGGAGGCTTACGACGCATCAGACCACCGAGGCATTCACACCGTCAGCTTGCGTAACAGATTGGCTCAAGGTTTATTCACATTACGCAAGTTACAGATACCACCATCATTTGATAATTCAGTACTTTCGAGCTGGCAATTTATTTTCAACACCAGGGGAGAAAAAAAACACACAAAAAAAAACAACGAAGAAATGTGGAGGGGGAAAGAAAAACTACTTGGAAACAAAGGCAAAAGAGCTCAGCTTATGCGAGGCAGGGCGCACGAAGGCCTTCCCCTTCTCCTTCCAGGTCCGGGTCGGGAAATTCGTGTCGCCTTCGTCCATTGCCGTGGCCAAGGCGTTCTCCTTCCCTTGGGCCCGACCCACAGCAGCTTCGTCGGCTGAAGATAGCCCATGGGCCTCCACCTCGCTCGAACTCAAGTCGACCTGAGGACGCAGGAGTTAACGGAGTTGCGCTCACATAGCTCCCGGCAACAGGAGGGGGGGGGGGGGAACCACAAATCACCGGACACAGAACCAACCACCCACCCACACCCCACACAAACACAATAACACCCCGGAAAAATAGCAGATCTCTGCGAGCAGCTCTGAGTTTTCCAACAGAATAAAGTGGCCCCACAC
>JADGKE010000004.1:0-30818 GCA_026954515.1 Cladochytrium tenue
GGGGTGATGCGGGGGTGGATGGACACAGGAGGAGAATGGGCGGGCTTAATGGCGCACAGTATGACTTTACCTTAATGTACGCTTCGTGCACCTCTTGAAAAAATGCACGGATACCGTCCGAGTTGCCCACATCATGAAGGAGCATGAATCGAGCACCTGAAACGTACCAAGCAAGGCCGCAAATATAAGTACTAGCACTAAGGGCGGGGAGGGGAGACGCAAATGCTGGCGGGTAGCGTACCGCTGGCGGTAACATAGGCCGACACGAACCATTCGTTGAACCGGTCGACTACCTTGAGGTACCTATTGGCAATAATAAGGTCGGAAGGCATGATAGTTCAGGTGAGGTCCGGGAGCAGAATGCTGAGGGACAGAGGGGCTAACGTAAAACAACAATTGCGAGCGCACCGCCTAGAGCACGCTGTCTCTCACATGTTCGTCGTGCCCCACATGGCCTCTTCCACCAAGTCCAGCGCCGCATGGACAATGTACTGGTTCAGGTGCTTGTTGTCATCCTTCTGTGAGAATGAAGGATTATCAAGAGGTAGGGGTGGTGGTAGCCCGTGAGTTGGACAAGAGTGGGAAGGGAAAAGGGCTCTAATCTCAATGCAGTACTTGCCTTCACAGCGATCGGGCCGAACTCGGCCTCGAAGATGGGGTTGTCTCTGCGTCGTCGGATCAGGCAAGGACATAAGGACCATGGGTGGCCAGGGGAGTGAGAGAATAAACGAGCGCAGCTGCTCGTTTGCCCACTACCTTTAACTCCCTCGCCCTCCTTTCCCCTCGAGGGCGTATTACTTTCAACTCCGTTTTGTTCGGCGTCCCCTCCTCCGCGCAGGTCGTTGCCTTGCCCTCACCTTGTCCCGACAAGTGCGAAGTAGTAAGACATTTTGGACGTTAAGTTTGAAGGTTTGCCCGTCGTTCTTTCTCTCCAAAAAACCGAACTTGAAGATGCTATTTCACTCTGAGTGAATGAAGTTTATCATGATATTAGAGAACTTTATAATGCAGCATTTTCCATCGATAGGGAATTCCGTCGACCTTGTTTCTGGAGCCTTTGAGAACGATGAACTGTTCTTTTGGTGGGTGCCCTCTTGCTTGGTTCATGATTTTATGTGATACATTGTCTACAACCAAACCAAACAATCAACTGCCCTAGGTGATGCTCATATTACGAGAACAAGAAGAGGTCACAAGGGGCATATCAAGTGGATAATTTCAATCATGTTTGGTTGGGGTGAAGAGGAATACGCGACGGGCGCGAGGAAGGCAGGTGACCGCCTCCTAGCAATCGAAGAAGTAAAATTGAAGCAGCACGATCGCACGGAGCCCACCGGAATCACGTCGCAACACAGCCTAGGAACGGACCAGAGAGCGGGAGGATATACCATTGTTTTCGGCGGATTATCAGCTCGGTAGAAAATGAGTGAGGCTGGGGGTGGGAGAAAAGGGGTAAACTGAGAGGTGTGCGTGGAACTCACTTCGAGTTGCGCTGGCGTGCGCGAGACCAGCAACTCCTCCCTCCGGAAAGTGTAGACAGCTGCGGCTACCGCAGCCAGAACCTCGGGGCGGCCGGACCCCAGCACGCGGTCCCAGATCAGCAGTACCTCCTCTGGCTCAAGAAGGCCGACAAAGCCGCGCGCCAGCCAGCGGAACGCGGCCCGGAATCCAGCCGTCGGGCCGGCCACTTGGATTAGGTGAAGGAAGAGCAGCGGATCCAACTGTTTCAGGAATGCCTCGAACGTGGCGCAGAGCGTCGAAATGCTGTGTGGATGCCTCGACGGCGTGTGTAGGTGCCGAAGATAGCTGCGAGTGGGTTTATTGGGATCATTACCATCGCACACACACACTAACACACACACACATACACACACTCACTCTCTCACTCACTCACACTCACTCACTCACTCACTACACACTCACACACTCACACATACACACACACACACACACTCTCTCTCTCACTCTCTCTCTCACTCTCTCTCTTTCTCTCTCTCTCTCCCACCCAGTCTCTCCCCATTTGCGGCAACTCGATTTCCAGTTGACCCACCGGTGGTAAAGCTCCCGATAGAGCGGATACGCGCCGGCGAGCCGTCCGTGCAGAAAGCACACCAGCATTGCGTGCGACTCCATGCCAAAGTAAGCCTGGGCGAACGAACCTGCCATGTGGGCCTCCTCCGCATCTGCCCATGGTCGCCCTCGCCACTTAACCTTCGATATTGCCGCCCATCCCAAGGTAGTTAGCCTAAGTTTAAAGTTATATGCACCCGGTCCTCTTCGTTCAATCTCACACCCACCTCCTCAAAACTCGACTTGCATTCCTGGCTCGCTTCCCCGGTGACGCCAAACCCCGCCGCCACCATCGTACTATCTCGAGTCCATAACAGCAGAACGTTACGCGCCATATCCTCAAAAACGAAGTACGCGTCGTCATCTCGGCATCGCCGTACCTCGCGACCCACAGCCGCGTCAACCGCAAGCTCGTACCGCGCCACTTGCGTCTCCAGGAACTCGTACGCCTCACCCCCCTACATTTGTCTCAGTTTTGTCTAAGAGGAATCTTGAAATATATGGAAAGGGGTCGGAAGGCAGGGGAGGGAATCGCCGCATGCAATGCTAACCTCGCTCGTATCGGCGTCTGCTGAAAAACAGGTCGCGGTCGTCAGTAGGTGTCCCCAGATGCCCGGTCGCAAATCCGCTGGCACGCCAGTGCACGCGTACGCCGCTGCAGCCGCCCCGTTACGCTCCGCAAGTACCTTCCTACCCCGTTCCGAATGCACGTCGCTGAATCCGTCTGCTATTAGCCACTCGAAGAGAGAATGTCAAAATTCTCCTGCACTGAAGAAAACACCCACGTATTTCCACCCCCTCTATTTCCGGCACCCTCAAGCAGGTTAAATACTTGTTTATGACCGCACTTTACACGGTGATCCTACCATCAACGTCATCGACCCCGAATTGCGGCACGCTTGGATGCAACAGCGGCATAGCCCGCTTGAAAGATTCGACGCTCAGTATTGCCTTCGCGGAAACTCTTGACGACCAGGTCACTTCCAGTCGATCTCGTCTTTCGCTGCTAAAGGGAGTGGGAAACGAGTAGGAGCATTGGCAAGCGTGAATCGTAGAGGCAGGGAGCATGGGAATTTGGCCGGCATTGAGTTCACCAGTCATCCGAGTCTTCCAGAACCCTCCGTGTGGCTCGGAACGCCTCTTCCTCACTGCAAACAGTGCCGCCGCCGCCGTTTCCTTGACCTAGTCTGAGCATAACCGCCGGCGTTGTTGTTCGGGACCCCTGATCTGCTTTCTCGTCCACCCATTCCATCCCGGATTCAAGGTCGATGGATCCGTCCGCGCACACGAACGCATCTTCCCACGACGGCACCCGCCGGTGTACCTCGCCAACTCCTGGACTAGGATTTCCTCTAGAAAATGTCGATAGAGATTTTTCAACCAACCGAGAACAATCAGGCACGGGATAAGTGCAAGGCGTGGGCATGAGACACCTTATTGTTAGAATACTACCACAGCGCCCTGCACCAGGAATCCCGCAAACGAACCGCTTCATGCCTTGCATGTCGTGATGAAAAAGTGGGGGACGCCGACTGACATCCACCCGCACAGCACTCCTCATAGCGCTACGTAAACGTTGCATATTATTTGACTCTGATAGCGCCACAGCAACTGCCTCTTCTGCCGATGCCTGATCGGCGGTGTCCATCGCAGGCGATGATGATAACAGGGCCTCGCGCTATCCCGGAGTCAAGCTCAGTTATGTCGCAGAGAGAATAAGAATCTACCTTGATCGCTGCGCGGAGCCTCCAATAGTCACGGCTCTCCGCGATCTGGCGTTCCAGGCGCAGCACAGCTTGGTCGGCTTCAGCGCCCGCCATCGGCCAGCATGAAGTTGTCAAGCGCGGAGCAGCAACTGCAGGTGAGCAGCAGTAATCCAGCAGCTCGGTAGCCGCCCCCGTTCCCCCTTCCCCCTCCTTCCTCGTCCCCTCGCTGCTGCTACAGACGATTCTTAATGCAGAGGGTGCGAGGCCAAACCATGTTGTTGAAAGAGATTGATAGTTCTGGGGTTAGACCAGAGTTGCCAAATCACGTGAGAGGCGGGATATCTTAGACCACGTAAGACTGTTTTCTTTGTAGTCAAGGATTACTGACACCAGCTTCGGAATGGTTATGCCAGCAACACAACCCCCTTTGTGTGTCAAGCGTAGATGAAGCAGAATGTAATGGTAGACCTAGTTGTGCTGCTCTTTCGGTCAATAGAACGTACCGTCTCAACATAGACGGCGAAGGGGGTTATCCCATGAATATATTGAGGCACTCAGGACCCGCGGGTCCTTGCGATGAATTATCGGAAACCACCCACTTTACAAGGGGAGGAACTTGTAAGGGTTCAAAATACCCTTCGGGTCCCAAGCAGACTTGAGTGCCTTCATCGCTTTCACGCACTCCTCACTCTTGGAGTACCCAATATAAGGGGCCTGCGCGAACAAGTGTTTAACAGATTATTTAGATATGCGAATCACCAACCTTAATCAAACCCAAGCCATGCTCAGCGGAAATGGATCCGTTTCTCTCACGGACCCATTCATAGAGGAACGGCTCCACCGTGTCCAAAACAGCTGGATCCCAGGCAGCACCAGTGATGTTGAGGTGAAGGTTGCCATCACCCATGTGGCCGAACCCGAGGACCTGGCCATCTCTCCCCGACTTGGGACCGTACAAGCCGGCTTTCTCGAGTCTTGCATTCATATCTTCCACACATTTGTAGAGCTCTGTCACCGGAACCGACAAATCGTATTTCAGGTTACCGCCGAGGCCGTCCTTGGCACACGCCTCCGTGATAGACTCGCGAAGCGCCCACATTGCCGACATCTCTGTGTCGTTCTCGGCAAGGACACCGTTGACCACAACGCCACGCTCGAACAGAGCTTCAAGGAACTTGGACAGCTTCTCCGAGTCGTGTTCATCGTTTGAGCCAGCAGTCTCGATCAGGACGTAAAACGGCTGAATTTGTGGAGCCGACCCTTCCTGGCTGAAAGGGTCGCGGGCAGATTTGATGTGCTTCAGCAAGAGGCGGGCGGCCTTGGCGTCCCAGAATTCGAACGCTGACAGAATTTCATTCAGCTGGGACTTGGCTTTGGAGAAGACCTCGAGGACCTTTGTGAAGTCGTCAACAGCCAAAACAGCTGCAGAGCAATCAGTTCGGTTAAAAGCAATGTCTGAATACTCACCAACATTGACGGAGCTAGGCCGGCGGGGGGTGAGGATCGATACAGACGTCACAACACCAAGGGTCCCCTCCGCTCCAATAAATAGATGCTTCAAATCGTATCCAGTATTGTCCTTCCGTAGTGGCTGCCCCAATTTCATGACGGTCCCATCAGCGGCAACCACCTCCATGGATAAAACAGTCCCGTGCAACGACCCGTAGCGCAACAACCTCAGGCCACCGGCGTTCGTGGAAACATTTCCGCCAATCTGGCAAGATCCTTTAGCGCCAAGATCTTCCCAGTTCCGAATCAGTAAGAACGTGTTTATGATTTAAAAGGGTCATTAGCTTACCTAGCGGCATCATGAAGCCCTTTTCAGCCAGCCATTTGTCCAAAACCTCCAAGATACAGCCGGATTGGCAGGTTAGGATGCCGGATACTTCGTCGAAGGATTCGATGGCGTTCATGGAAGAGGTCGAAAGAATAATTTCGTCGAATATCGGAACGCTTCCGCCTACCAGACCCGTATTTCCGCCTTGGGGAACGACGGCCAGATGCTTTTCGTTGCAGTATTTCAATATGGCAGACACCTGCTCGGTTGTTTTCGGTTTCAAGACGAGCGTCGAAGAGCCGCGAAACTTCTTCTGCCAATCCTAATTTTGTATAGTCAGCCAAGTGCGTGATCAGGTGGAGTACAGTACCTCGTTGAATGGAGCCACGTCGTCTTCATCTACCAACACGGCTGATGGTCCCGCCGACGACAATACAGAGCGAAAGGCATCGATGTCGGGTTGTTGAATCCGCGCAAAACCCCCACGCTTTAGGTGTGGGTTCCGCTCTGCGGTCAGCACGACATTGGAGCTGGAAGTGAGGCCACGGCTGGGAACAGCATCAGCACACAGTCGCGAGAGTGGCAAAATGCGCGAGCGCCTGACGATGGTAGCGGCCGTCGTGACGGCGGCAGCAGCGAGGCCGGCGGGAGGACGGGTCGCGGTGGTTATGGCGGCCACGGCGGCCGGTAGGCGATGGCGCACTTGCGGGGGCATCTTGATCTTGACGGGGTGCTGCTACCAAGTCAGTCACACGCCACACAAACACACCGGAAGATGCCCCACGGCCCCCGAAGCTTAGCCGCCCTTGCTGCCGCCAGCCTGCCCCTGCCGCCGTCGGGGGCCGCTCGGCCCGCGCTGGCGTTGGCTGCTGCCACGGCTGCCACCGCACGCCTTCCCTTAGGGCGGCATTCACTACTGCTTATCCGACCTCCATGCATGGCTCGAGTCGGCTTCAATCGTTGTCCTCCGGTGACTGCTCACTTCCACTCGTCTGCCGTGGCCCGGAAGGCTCTGCTGGTGACGGGTAAGAGCGCCTCTACTGCTGTGTCCACCACAGGTTAATTTCGGGCTCCAGGTGTCACTATGGGCATAATTCAAGGGGCACGAGCTGCAGTGACAGCTATCCCGATCCTTTACCGATGGAACTTCTTCAAAAAGTACGTATGTGTTTTCTGTTTTCTGACTGGCCTTGCGCTCTGATCTCGCTTCTAGATACCCGAAAACAATGTGGTCTCTGGCGGCCTTGCCAGGTGTGGCTGTTGTTGCAGTTGTTATAAGCTCTCTAGACGAGCATCCGATCACCTCTCGCAGTCGCCTCATGTTTGTGGACGAGGCCACAGAGATGGAGCTCTCGGCCCAAGAAGAAATGAACCTCGTCTCCTCATTCAACGCCAAAATCGTCCCCGACAAGCACCCCCTGCACGCAATGGTCGAGCCAGTGGCACTGAACCTCATTCACGTTGTTGGTCGGGAATATCGCAACTGGCGGCTCGTGGTTGTGGACAGCCCCGAAACCGTCAACGCCATGGTGTTGCCGGCGGGAACTATCTTCGTTTTTTCGGGCCTCCTTAACCAGACAGAGACCTTATCGGAGCTAGCGGGCGTGCTCGCCCACGAAATCGCGCACGTTGTGTCTCGCCATGGTGCCGAAACTGTTGGTGTCGACGTTCTATTACGAGTTGTCTGGGACATCGCCCATTCCGTTCTCTACACGTTTTCGGTGAACCTTCCCATGATTGCAGACATTTCGGGGAGAACCCTTGATGCCGCTGCTCCTCTCCTTGGCTCACGACCTTACTCTCGGATGCTCGAATCAGAGGCCGATGAGATAGGCATCTACATGATGGCAGCTGTATGCATCAGAAACTATTTTCTTCTCTACTTACAAATCGTTTAGGCTGGTTACGACCCACGTGTTATGGTCGGCTTTTGGGAGCGCATGTCCGAATCCGACCCCCAAACAGGCCTTTTTCACCGCCTTTCGAGCACGCACCCCTCATCGGCAAGTCGAGCAGAGGACATCCGACAGCATCTTCCTGAGGCTATGAAGATTTACGAGGCAAATAGGCGTTTAAGGATTGAGGAGGAAGTCGTTCCAGTACTAGCAGCGGCACCAGTGGAGACAAAATGGTGGAACTGGACCTGGAAATCTTCGGTCGGTTTGAAATCATCGATCCCTGATGTCGAGGCGAAGAGAGAAAGAAACGTCTTTGAACTCTTCGTTGCTGAGCCTGGGGAGCGCTTGTGGTTTGCATCTCCCCATGGCCGCAAGAGAGTGCTGGATGCCATGACCGTTATAGACGACAAGCCGTTGAGTACGAAGTCATGACAACAGACTTTTCTCGCAATTTGGCTCCCAATCTTTTTATCCCCAAACACTTACTCTCGGGCAATATACTTGTGCACTATAAAACATCATTCTTATATGATTTAGGAAACGCTCCATTTGCGATCCTCATCTCAAATCCCGTTCTCCGCCAGTGTCAGCGTCATATTAAGTATGACACCGATTCTCTTCCACATGTAGCCTTTTGCATGAGTGTTAAGTGGTATGTATCGCTCTTGAATGGTAGATAAGTTTTCTTCCGAGCAAACCTTCAAGCAGTGAGTGCCCAATGAATTGTGGTATTAATGGCAGTTTCAGTGATTCAGCAGTGATTTTCGCTTGCCTCAACATGCTCGTCTTTCGTTTGGGTATTTACAATGCGTAGTTGCCTAGTTCGCTGGTTCAGTCTGCTGATGCAATATGCCTCCTGTCCAGCTACCATGGTGTATACATTTGTTTCCCAATGGCGCGTGGTTAAGGAGGTGTTATGTTGAGAAAGCGGCTTTGGGGGGATGCGGTCATCGCCCCCAATTGATAGCTTCATGAGGTTTTAAGCTTAAGAGTTTTAGATGCAGTGATTTTTTTGCGGCAATTACATCACCAGTCCGCTGATAAAGCCTGTCGGATATCTTTTCCAGCTATCTTTAGCAACGAAACAAGGAGGGGTTCACCGTAGTTTCGGATTGGTCATGAAACTATCACTAGAACGGCGTAACAAACCGCTCCTCTCTCCGCCAAAAGTCCAAGCATATCTTCTAAGTCAACCAAGCCAAAGGTCACCGCAAGAGTTGTGCAATTACACCATGCAGTAGAGTGTGAAGTTCGTGGAGTTTTTGTTCGCCTGACGACGATCCTGGCTCGACAGCCAACTTCAAAAAAATTGTCAACACCGCCATGAGCAAACGGGTTGGGGACGACACCAAGCCCACTGCGACAGCGCATTTCGAGGACGACCTCTCCAACGATAGCCTTGATTCCACAGAAGACTTTAAAAGGGAATTGCAAGAGCAAGTCGCGGAGGAGGCGTATGGTTGTATTACTCAGTTTTTTACCGGTAGTGAAGCCCCGCTGACACAGCCCACCCCTTCGCACCTCCCGTCTCTCGTTTCTTAGCGCGACGGCAAACTCGGTACAGTCTGGGCCTTCTC
Source organism: Cladochytrium tenue (assembly GCA_026954515.1). Classification (NCBI taxonomy): domain Eukaryota; kingdom Fungi; phylum Chytridiomycota; class Chytridiomycetes; order Cladochytriales; family Cladochytriaceae; genus Cladochytrium; species Cladochytrium tenue. Next base: position 9,029 of record JADGKE010000004.1, read on the forward strand.
CCAGGCGGCCAGCAGCCTCAGACTGTGGATACAAAAAAGCAAATTACAGTCAAACAAAGAGTTGGCTCGTTTTCTGGCGCCCTCGGACCTGCTGCGGCGAGACTCCCCCCTCTTAGCCATTCCGCTTCATACAGAGCTTCCTTTTCGGGAAACAGCGTGCACGGGCCAATCTCAACAGTGTTAATATCTTCAACAAACTCCTCACGCTCAGTCGGACATATATCCGAGAGCGATGGCAAAAACCTTTCCAACCAACAACCGCGATTCACTACGGGACCAGGTTTAGTGCCTAATAGGCCTATTTCCAACTCCGGGCGGATCTTATCTCCAACAAGCAGCTCTCTTGGGATACATAGCGAGGCTAACGAATGGCAAAGTATCTCTGTTCTCTCAACCTCCGGCCACGGATTGAATCGACGGGACGATCACGCATTAATTCGAGCCCAAAACTTTTCTAGCAGGAAGGTCGGAGCTGAGTTGGCGCACGCTGGTTCGTTTCAGAACGGGGCAACCTTTTCGATGCTTCACCAGAATGATATCGATCAAGAGCGCGAATTATATCTCGAAGCACTAGTTTCTCGATTGAATGCCTCACCTCCGATCTTTATGGACGACCCAAATCAGGATGAGATCCTTCACAATCGCGTCTACTTACAGACTGTCGGCTCTTTCTGGAAAACTATGCAAATCTGTGTCACGTTCAATTTTGTCCCTGCTTTCGTTATTGGTTTGTCTGGATACGCATTTCTTATAGTAGTTTTCAGCTTCATGTACGGCCCATCGGAGGAAGGCCCTGATTCCGTAAATTTCTTAAGAGTCGTTGACGCGTTTTATGTCGCGGTCGAGTCTTGGCTGTTTATTAAAGTCGCCACCTGCCAATTCACAAAGATGGCGTTGAGTCGACGCTCCGTTTTTGCAGCTACTGCACCAGTACTGCCATTGACTGCCCGCGGAGTTTTGTCCAGAGGCACAATAAAGAAGCCAAAACAACCCGATCATGCTCTGTCAGACCCTGGGAAGAAGCCCCCTGAACGTAACGACGGTCGCAAATTCAAAGCAAGGTCTGGAAGTGCTTGCTTGGTCTGGCACTGTCCCTTCATAAGTACATGGTTGTACCCGTATGTGTTCATGCTCGGCGGGTTTCTATGTGCAGCTATGCTGCGAGTTGTCCTCGGCATCGTGGTTTCACAATATTTCAACTTCGTTGGAGCGTTTTTCGTCTATTTTGTTCATGCATGGATCTGTGCAGTGCCATGGGTTTGGGTGCTTTGTCGGAGCAGCCACCCAACGGACACGAGTTGGGTGAGATTGAGTCGGGCAATTTACATCCCCTTTGTTGGTCTCATGGCAGTAATGGTAAGCGCATTAAGTGAGTTATCTCTAAAAAAAAACTGCAGATATATTTTCTCGTGGCCTCTTATCTGACGTTCTTGTGCAATAAAGATCAGACGGGGTATACGTCAAGTATAGTACTAGAACTGGGAACTACTGCCATTTATATCGCCCTTGCTTATTGCGCACCAGATCAACCTCGCGTTCGCGCAACAATATTGAGAAACGCTTGCCCGACCATCTACAAAATACCAGCATGTTTTGCCTTGAAGACAGGATCGCTCATTTTTCCCTGGCCTCACAATGGCCCAAATAGTGACACTACGTTGGAGAGTGGACCTCTCGAAACTCTGGAGGAATTGGATTACGTGGCAATATCGCTGACATCCTTTGGTCTGTGCTCCGGAACGTTGTTGAAGATGATACCTCGGTTTTTCATACTTTCAGTTCCAGGAGTTATTCCTTTCATGATTGCTGCAGTCCTGTCTGTGTCATGGGAGGCATTATGCTCAGCGCTTGCCCTGCGCTGGTCAATGGCACAGGCGTCTGGCAGTCGCATCGGAGCAAGTAACACTCGTGTATTGCAAGACTTTCTTCTGCCTCTGCCACAATTCGATCAACTTTTGGAACACCGCAGACACCAGGATGGCTTTCTTGTAGGTTTTCCATCATTATAAAACCCTCTCACTGCTGTTTCCCAGTCTGCGCACGATGAATTGACGAAGGGTCACGAGCTACACACGGCGTCGGTTGCAGCCCCAGGTTTTCAAGTCAAGCAATCATCGAAACACTCTTCCCGTGCGCAATCCCATGTATCACCGCCTGCAACTAGCAATGTCGGTGGTCAAAGGATACTTTCATTCGAAGCCAAGGCGGGTACGGCAACCGAGGCCTCGACATCCACCGACCATAAAGCTCAGGGGCGATTCAGCAGCCTTGGGAGAATGCGGCTGGCGATTATTAGCCAGCGGGTGGCCTCCGTATCATCACCGTCGGCGACAATTCTAGGTGCTCTTCTATTCTTCACTTTGGCTTTGGCCACTTGGGAAGGCGATCCTCCAGACCTCCAGAGGCCGGCGCTGGCATATACCACTCGGTCGGGGAGCTTGTCTCTTAATGACCAAACCGTTAGGTGTTTCAGCTTCTTGGCAATGCAATTTATAAGCAACTGCCTTGTTTCCGTCACGTTAGGGTGGCCCGAGAGACAAGAAGCCTATCGGCCGGCAGAGAGCGAGCACCGCTCGTGGGACACCAGGCGATACACCATCGGACCTGTCGATATTGCACTGAATGGCTCAGCAATTGTACTTTGCACTGCCATAGTTTTATTTGGGGTTCTTGGTGCGCAAGCTATTCGCGTACTGTAACGAAATTGTGCTTGCTATTCTACGCGGTTGTATTGTTTTGCATAACATGTATAAGGTAGTCACTGAGGGTTTTTACAAGCTAGTATGACAATTGGCACATATGGGGCGTTGAGTGACACCTTATATTGGCATGGCTCGGGTTCACTTCTCTGCCTTAGTTCGACTTCCGCGATCTCTTTGATTTCTTGCTTTGACTATTGCACTGCAAAAGTTGGTCAACCAAAAATAATGTATAGGCGATTTAATTCAAATTTTATTGCAAAAGTATACATGAAGCCCAGTACACTCAAAAGTCGTGAGTCCCAATCCCATAACTACGGCCTCCTTCGATTCCATGGAGGGTTAATTGATTCTAAACAGAGCCTTAGCAATGTAAGATTAATATTTCGAACCTCAAACTTTAATTTGATTGTGGAGATCTCATTGATTAAATTATTTAACTCGGCCTGCAAAACCTCCATCGGAGTGGTGTCAGGTGTTGTTTGAACCTTAAGGATGACGGCGTGTTCCAGCGGGTGGGGGACTTTATATCCAGCGAAAAGTACTTTGGGGTTCTTAAGAAGTTGCCTTAAAAACAAAATTACAACTTAAAATAACAGCATAAGGTTTTTACATTCTAAGGATATTTCCAAGTGTGTGATCTTCTTTCAAGATAGTGAAAGTAGCAGCATTCGGCATTCGACTATCTTTGGTCATTGTCAACCTACACGTAAAATATTTAACATATTAAATAAATCAAACAAATATTCATACTTTGATTGACCCTCAGGGATAATGAAAAGCTAAAGGGTTTGATCAAGCCTGTTAATACGATGTGGCACTGCGATTGATGACCTCATGACGATCGGGCTGGTTCATGGTGGACTTGTCAGCAAAATTATAATGGGCATTTCAGCAGCCGATGCCCTTGCCCTCGTTTCTGGTGCGATCCAAGAATTAGGCCTACCACCCAGCACAGAACACACGGACGAACAGCATGTTGACACGAAAGAAGAATTAAAACCTGAAGATGTATTTGACGATAGTGATCCCAAGGTGCTGCATCTTGTCGAAGTCTTACAACGCTCGGTATTCTTGCATCGCCTCCGGACCTCTCCTACAGCTCTTCCATGGAAACGAGAGAATAGGTAGTTAAATACAATCCATGCGGTCTATATTTAATTCTGTCTCAGAGCATGGATATTTATTGAAGAAACTCTTGGAAAATCATCCCAAAAAATGAAGGCGCACGAAGTCATTGAGACAATTAAGTCGTCGTCTCAAGGGAGGGATCCAGATGTACTGTTTATCAAGTTCTGCCTGATGCAGCAATCTCTTTCCGAGTGGCTCAAACATCTCTCTGACGATAGCACATCGGTGGCCGCATTTTACGAACCTGGGGCCCTATTTCGAGACTCAACCCTAATGGGACAGTTGATAGGCGAAATCCGCTCCCTTTGTGAAGCTCGGCCGTTCCGCTTTGATCTTAAGGCGGCACCTTCGCTCGCAACATACCTCGCAGGGACGGCGGTGGTACCATCTGCTGTCGCGAGCACCGCGTCAAACTTCGCATTGGGTGCATTTGGCCTAGGCCTGACGGCTCTCACGGCGGCGTCAGAGGCCGCACGCGGCGGGCTAGAAAACGTGAAAAAGAATTCCGAGAAACTTTTATCAGCTGCAGCCTCAGCCACGTCGGAATTCTCCAAAGCGCAGTCGGCGACCACGAGCTCCGTCGAGCAAGCTAATCGGAACGCCCCCACAGCAGCCGATTCTGGGGCGGATGCCGGCGAGGAGGACCTGAAAGCAGCATACAACAAAGGTATATTAGGTAATCACTGTTCTCCACCTTATACAACTGCAGAAAAGCAAGAGCGTCTTTCACTTCAGGTGGAACTAGTTTCTGTGAAACACGCAAGGGATGTTGAAGTTGCGGCACTTCAAGCACAAAACCTCATGTTGGTGAAGAATGTAGCGAACCTGAAGGTTCTTATGCTGTTATTGCCGACTCGTATAACATTTTGCAAAGGACGAGATTGCTGCCCTCCGCGAAGAGCTTGCCGAATCGCTGCGCCGTCTTGCTACTAGCGAGCACCCAAAGTAGCCCTGACATGTTGCGAAACGTTAGAGTGATCTTCTGTCGCTTGAATAGTATACCTTGAGCGTGAATACACCTTCCCGCTTTCCATTGATTTTGTTCCGGCAGCCGCCGTCGCTAGGAGGTCTCGCCAGCTTCCTTTCTTATCGCCTGCACGCCTGAGCTTCTTCAGTTCTTCGCTGTTCATAAAAATCAACATGCTGAATGTATGCCAAGGCTTAGTGCTTACTCTTTTTGAGCTCTTAATGCATCAATTACGGGCTCTGGGTATTTGTCAAATTGCAGCTGGCTATCTTCTTCGCCTTCAAATGTATTAGTTTAATTACAACAGTCAGTGTGAACCTGGTGGTCGGGCAGGGAAACTTTTATCAAATTCCCGTTTCCATACGTTGTATTCATTTGTCCCTGGCTTAATTTCCCGCCCGGCTTCTGAAGGAGGGAGACCAATTTTCGCGAATGAATCTTGACCTGGGTACTTTTAGTCGGGTACCAGATTAAATTATTTTACCTGCAACTATGACAAGAGGTTTGTTGTGGTCGTGGCTGAACTCAACCAGTGGCGATGATCGAAAAGCATAGTGCGTCAAAAGCCTCCTTGCCTTGAGATGCGTTAGGGGTGCATGTCGGACAGTACAAAATACCTTGGCATTGGAAACTTCGTCCTTTAAACCAACAAAAAGTAACGACGCGCCATATGAATGAGCTATGTATCGAAAGAATCGCGCTGCAATCTTCTTCCTCTCTCTGTATTCTGTTAAAAATAGTCAACATGCCGAGCTTACGGCTCGTAATCTCTGAAGAGGTCGTATTTCGAGCCAATTATTACGACTGGTACAGGCATTATCCTCATAATATCTCTGAAAACGTCTCAGAATCAATAGACAAAGAGAAGCTCTTTGCTAAGAACTAACCTAGTAACATCTGGGTGTTGTTGCCCGTACTTTTTCAAGGCAAAAGCCCGCATTCCTTTCGGTCTCTTCGATCCCCGCTGTTCCAGTCCATCCAATATAGTTTTGACGCGTGTCCAGATGCGATCGAGAAAAAATTCCAGAACGCTGGCCGCCTCAGCGGGCTTTCATTGAAATCGTTAAGCACGAAATATTTAACTTTTTAATTCGCACCTCGGAAAGGTCAATGACGATAACAAATGTTGTCATGTGAACGTTGGCTTCCGTTACAGGGATGTCTATCAAATCGGCCAGATGCATTCCACCAGCTAAAACAAGTCAGAGTTGATTGCATAACCAATCGCACCAAGTTCCCAAATGTGAGCAACATCTTTTATTGTCCCACGTGTACTTCTGGCGAATCTATGTTGCGGAATTTAGATCGGATTTTTCTCTTGTACGGTCAACCTGTATTCCAGTGCCACTGTTGGGGTCGGTTGGTCATCTAAAGGTGTACCGGATTAGCTGAGAATGTGGTATTCAAACACCTTTGTTTCGAAGACGGTGTATGAGTGTAGATTTTCCGCATTTCTTATTCCCAACCACAATCATTGTTGTCTCGTAGCCTTCGTCCGGACCTGAAGAATGCAATGGAAACCCACCAATAGGACCATGATGAGAAGGAGACTGAAAGTTTAACTAATATAGAGTGATATACCTGCCCCAGACCCGGAGTTTTTCTTGTCCTTGGCATCTCTTGCCTCCTTTGCCAGGGTCCAAATATCCTTGCGGGATATATTCAGCGCTGACCCTCCTTGTCGTGATGCCATGGCTGGTTCTGTTTGACAAACTTGCCCATGCAATCCGAGGCAGATCACGAGCTCTCCACTTTGAAAGATCACCTCACCTTACTTGATTCCGCCGATTTAGAGGACTGCCCCAGGATCGCTGAAGCAATTTATATCAGGTACATCAGCACTCGCTTCTTGTGCCATTAAACACAGTGATATACTGAAAGATTTCGGCAAGCATCTCCGATCACGGTCGAGCATCTGCTGCTTTCTAAAAAAATAAAAGGAAAGCCCCATGCGATGGAGATCATATGCGGATTTTTAAGCTTAAGCAACGCTTGTTCAATTTCTTCGGTTAAGGTTTTTTTCGACTGGGCTGGCCGCCTTACTAATTTTTGAACGCCCAGGAAACCATTTGGTTCATACTTTTATCATTACAAGTCGCACTCAGTAAAATGCAATCCGAGGATAACCCGAACGTACGAGATTTAACCATTGATTGCGCATTGATTTTATATTATTTAGGGAAACGCCATCCACACTTTTTGCATGCATCCGGAACGACTTTTGAGTCTCATTATCATACTCGTGTGCAGGTCGCCCTTTAGCTTAATTAGTGAAGGCTTGCTGGACGATTTCAATCTAGTTCATTGTAAAATATGCATCAACATCATCTACTGTCTGTTGAAATATGGAGGGCTGGCTACACTACAAAAAGAGGAGACGAAGATTCTGTACGTTTGATTTAACATACTGATTTGAGCTCTTATAGTTGAAGATTAAAAGCCATGCAAAAGATGTGCGTTAGTTTTGTCATAGATTTCTCCAAAATCTTGGATCTTGAAGTGGCAACAATCTTTTGGGAGTCTTTGTGGATATGCCACTATCTGTAAGCGCATATCATCCAGTCGCGACTTAAAAAAAAACCATCAAGCCAGAAGAACGAAAAAGGATCTTTCGTCGAGGACATTTGTAGACTCGTCGTCATGTGGCAACCCGTAAAACCGGCAGTAGTCAACATGAACTTGCAGCGTAGCTTAAAAATCGATTATAATGATACAAGCAAGATGGAGGGGGCTATTTTTACAGAATCCAAAATGCTGAACGTCTGGAGACAACTAATCAACTTTCTCCGGGAAAGGTGAGAAAAGTGTTTATTAGTTACGCTGATGAAAATACAGTAAAATCCATGTGGAGCATACAAAACTGGAGACCTGCCTATGGAACGTGCTGATTGCATGTAAGCGCCAGGTGAGAAATGCAAAGAAAAATTCCCCTTCAGAGTAATAACGCGACTTAGTTACCGGAAGCGATGGCTGTGAAATCAATTACGGACGCAAAAATAATACTTAAACTCTTGGAAAACTACTTGCTCGCTCAAGCGATGGAAAGCAGGCATCCCTGTCCTGTGGAAACGATATTCGTTGATGCCGTCAAAAACAGTGGCGAAGCGGGAGCATGTATTGAAAAGCTGTTGGCGGCAGGTTCACTGTGTCTGAGCATCCTTCAAAAGCAAGCCATTATGGGAGTTAATCGATCAGGCTCGGCTGAACGAGCTTGCGATCATTTGATTCGACTATCTTGCGCAGTAGAGCGTTCGGAAAATCAGAGCTCTTTTACTGCTCTCCAGCAACTGGAAATCATATGCCTCAACACGGTTATGTCCGCATTTGATCAGCCAGAGCTGTGGAAAGTGCTTCCTGCGCTCATTCAGCGACTTTCGCTTGTTGAGATCATACCCGGTCGATGTCAAGATACTGTTGATCGCATCCTAGACACCGTCGAAGCGGCTATATTAACTGGACGAAATACTTTGATATACCGACCAGCCACGAGCTTAACCACGCACAAAAAGCAAGGCGTGACCGGAACAGATAGAAGCATGCGTTCAGCTGATGGCATTGCAACAGAAGAATCGGCCGCAAAAAGAATGGAAGAAAGCGTTTACGCTTTTCTCGCTCAAGGTAAATTGCTTTTTGAATCAGCTGATACTGAGTGTTTTCAGACCTTTCCACGGTAATCACTGACTTGCAAGCACTCAGAATGCGCGTCTCTGAGCCCACCTTGGCGCAGCAAGTCCAGCGGGCTTGCAATCTCTTCCAGCCGCTCCTTTCACACTCCATTGCGATCAGAGAAGCCATGGCGGCGGCGACTCGGGGGAATCAGCTAACAAGCCCACGGGCTCCTTCAGGCGAAGTGAAAGAGCGAGCCTCTTCTGCACGTCGAGTACGACTGGCGCCGCTTGATGGACAGCGCAACGCAAGAACGAAACAGACGGAGGACATAGGACCGAATTATCTGCTGCCGACGACCCAGCTACAAACAGCAGCCATTCCATTGCCTTGTGAGCCAGAGTCTGGACCTGCAAGGCTTAAAACCAGCAACCGCATGCGGGCCAGCAGAGTACTGGCCGCGCCAGCAAATGGCGGCAGTGCATCAAAGCCACCGCCGTCCGTGAGAAGTGCGCCGCCAGAACCTCCTCTCTTGCCTTCGATCGCCGCACCGGCCAAGCAGCCCAAGTCGTCCATGGCGGGTTTTACGCCTGCGTCCCCACCTTTGGCGCTCCCATCCGGCGTGAGCAGAACACGCGGGTCGGTGGTGAAATAAAAAGGAAACACTTAGCAATCACGTTTTGGTCTGACGGGAAATGTCGGCGAAAGTTTTACATTGTTCATAGAAGTGACTTGTCGACGCGCACACCCACACAATCACAGCGCGGCCTCCACCTCAGCACACCACAGTGTCCCCAATCGCAGGCAGCGCACTTGATCATCGACCCCCCTCCTTCCCCCTCGATCAAGGGGGGCCTCCCCTACTAGTCCGCGGAGCCAGCCGCACCGCTTCACTCTTCCGCTGCTGTGCCCCTCGGCCTCAACAAATCTGCGCCTCAGCGACGATGAGATTCTCGTTCGGTTACTCCACGCACATCGGCCGGCGCCCAACGCAGCAAGACGCGTTTGTGGTCATTGAGAGCCTCTTCGATGGCTCGCCGGCCGCCTCCCTATACGGAGTTTTCGATGGCCACGGTACCTGCCTGGCCCTTATTCCCCACTTTAGTGTTGCGCTGCTTTCGCTGGATCGACCTTTCCCGGCCCTGATCGTCGCACGAGAAGCCGGCCAATAGCCCGTACAAATTTGAATAGTTTACTAATCACCTATCCACCCTGCTATATGCTTTTTTTTACTCCTGGACGACAGGAACTGAAGGCGGAAAAGCCTCGTCGTTCGTGCAACGGGAGCTGCCGGCGGTGCTCCGGTCGCGGCGGGACGACTTCCTGGCTGATCCGGTTGGGGCAATGAAGGCCGTTTTCCGCGAGGTGAACACTCGGCTGGCCGAGGACGACAGCATTGACACCTACATGTCGGGCACCACGGCGGTGGTGCTGGTGTGCCTGGAGGATGCCGGCCGGGTCGTCGTCGCCAACGTCGGGGACAGCCGCGTGCTGCTTGCGCGAAAGGAGGACGATGACTGGGTGGCGGTGCAGTTGACTAAGTGAGTCTTCAACTAGAGGCCAGAAAACAGCAGTTTCTTGGCTTGGAAGACGTCTGACGTTATGTAATAGTGATCACACCTGCAACAACCCTGCTGAGCTGGACAGAGTGAAGTCCGCCGGCGCGAGGGTTGAGCGCTTGACAGACGTTAATGATGGTCAGTCAATTACCAGATGAACCAACTTCTAATTCTCGTCAAACAAAAGGCCCATTGAGGATATTTAAAGGCACCCTACCATACCCTGGGTAAGAAACTTACCCCTTTCCCTCAATTAATGACATTCCTGTTGCTTATTTCCCTTTTCAACCCTCCGTTCACCCATTTCTTTCACTGCAATTGTAGGATCGTGGTCACTCGGGCCCTCGGCGACGCAGTTGCTGGCCGCTTAGGGGTCCTGTCGGAACCCGAGGTTGTTGACATACGTGTTAATCCGAAGCAAGACCGCGCATTTATTTTGGGGACAGACGGGCTGTGGGACGGGCTTAGCCCCGAGCAGGCCGTGGCGGTTGCTGCAAAGTACAGGGATCCAACGAAGGCAAGCAACGCCCTAACGAAACGAGCGTTGGAGGGTCTAGACGCGAAGCAAATAGATGACAACGTCACAAACGTTGTCGTTTATGTAAATACTCAATAGATCATTTGCGTCCTAGTGCCTCTAGCTGTGCAATCATGCCTGCTGCTGTAAGGATTTCAGTGGAGCCGTACGTTACTTTCTTATGCGCTGAGCGCTGCGTTCCGTTAGCTTGCTCCTCATTCCTCGTCATATTGTACTGTACCTGGGCATACTCTTGAAGGTTCTGGAATTCAAGATAGTTGCCGCCTCCAACAACGAACACGATTGCTTCTTGGAAAGTAGTGCGCCCCTTGGTAGCCTTAGGTGTCGAATTTTTGCCCAGCCTCGGGTCCAGTGTGATCATATCCTCGGTTTCGGCATTAGAGGCTCCTTCCATGATCGCTTCAACGACTTTGGTGCAAGGAAGATCTCTCCGCGATGGTATAAGGTTGGTCACGCCAGAAAGAAGATTCTCGATACCACCACCGACCCTGCTACTCTCCGCAAACTGAAAAACATATCAGATGGAACAAATAACTGGCTAAAACCTTCGAGATGTTTGAAGTGATACTCTGAAATATGTCGGACGACGCGTTCTGATTGCTGCTACTTGTCGTTGCCGAAACAATCTTAGAGTAGCTTCTTATGCTCTTGACATGTGCCAGAGATGTCACTGACACGCCTGCCTCTAAAAGACTGGTTTCGTATTGTGCCATATCATCCTTTGGAATCTCATCCACCGACAGGTAGTAAATGAGGAAAAGTCGCAATTTATCTTGAGCAGACTTCTTTTCATCTTTGAAGATGTCAAGCAAGGACGCTTTATTCTTCAGCATTGTTAGCAAAGCCATGTCGCGAAAAGCTACTCTACCTGCTTAGTGATAGCCTCTTCAACGGTAATGAAACTGTCAAGTTGGCGATCACCGACTTCTTTGAACAGAGATGTGGCGATGTTCATGTGCATATCCAAAGTTCTTTTCCTCTCTGTTAACTGTGGAAGCACCGACATTGCGTTTTTAAGATGTTTCGCGTTGGCGCTACATGAATTAGTTTCACAAACCCCTTTGTTGCCTTACGTTGGGTCCAACTCTTCCAAAGACGACACGCCAGACGTCCTCGTTATCTCCTCAACTTCCTTTTTGTACTTGTTAATTTCGGCGCTGACATCCTCTGGAATAGAATTTAAGCCTGAAGCGTGGCCAATGCGTCGAAAATACCTGCAACCTGTGGGAAAGGGTTGCCTGAATTTCTTGCCCAGAAGAAGTCCGAGACATCCACATCATACACCTTTTTAGTCTTCTTGCCAGATTCGTCAAGCTGGTTTCATAATTAGTTTTCGAGTTGTAAACATGCCCGCATACATTCACAACCACTCGGTTCACTCTCATATCCAAAACGTCGTGAACCAGCGAGGCGTACGTCCATGAGTGCAAAAGCATGGATGAGATATCAAAACTTCGATCTAATAGAACCAGCACAGGTCGCGTCCCGGAGGCATTCGCCTCCGAGAAAAGATTGTTTCGTGCATCTATGAGGTGGTTCCGTAGCCTTTGATCCAACTTCGACGCGATGTTAGCCGCCGCGCTGCGTCGCGGAGACTTTATGATTGGCACCACTCCTAAGATATAATGTTACTTCAAAAGGGATGGAAAAAAAAGGCGTACCGAGGGTTGCTAAAACAGAGAACAGAGAGTTGACTATCTTGTCTGTCAATGCATCAATGGCCGAATCCGTTGACGTCGGATCGTTCAGAATGCGATACGAATCAGACATGGAAAATGTGAAGAGACGATTTTCGAGGCAAGTGAAGCTCATGTACTGATCATACACCTGGAACAAATTAAAAATAATCCACGGCTGAAGGTTCCGCACCTGAGCAATTTGGTTTGACCCATTCGATGAAATTGCTATGGCAGCCAGTTCTTCCAACATCGCCCGAGGAATGGTGTAGGTGAAGTTAAGATAGTAAGTATCATACAACTTCCGGGAAAGATCCTAATGGTAAACAATGAGTTTGATCCTTTGCACAGGTCGGGCAACCACCTCCCCAATGCGTTTGAGGGTCTCGATAGTCGGCTGGATAAAGTAGATTGCCGGAACATCGGGTATCGGCAGCCTTTCGCTGTTGAGATGCCTATAAAGAGGACGATAAACTATCAAAAAATCACATTTCATCCTGATATCATACATATGGACAGTTATCCCGTTCTCGCGTAGTTCGTTAACTTTCAGAAGAGGCGAGATGATCTCCTGCCCGGCTTGATCGTAGATCAGTACTTTCCAAATAGGCTCTGTGAGTGAGGGATTCACGATCACGCCATCATCTCCGTCGTTATCCTGCTCCATCAACTGCGATGCTGCATCCCTATTATTGAGCTGCAGCATGGAGATGATGGCCGCTGCGAAATGTTAAAAAGGGAACGTAGTCCACGCACTCCATGATACTGTGAAATGATCCCCGAACCCTTAGCCACTCAGATAAACGCGTACCCCAACCCATATTCATCCGCCGCTACTCTCTCTCCGAAGGCTCTGTTATATGTGCATGGTGTCGCTATGCTGACCCTTCTGCCTTGACCGAAGCATTCTTGTTGGTGTGGAACAAAAATCAGCTTGACACAGATTATCAGGTTTAATGGAACTCACAGTGTAAATTTGCGTAACTTTGTAGCACCAATTTTCTTTGGGGCTGCGTGTCCTGCTCCTCGCGTAAATGAGAAGCATGTCCTAAACTGTTCGATATTCATAATATTAAGGCCCCACTCCAGCTCTGAAGATATTTTTCAATTAGTGGACTAATTCCAGCCCAATTTCTCTTCGTGTTGAAATGTAGTCTAAGGGTAATATACCCTTTTACTTAACCTGTCCGGACAGACCCACGCGGCCACTTTACTGAGGAGTCATCAACGTCCCAGGTGAAATGCTGGTGGTTTGAGGGGTTTTTACCCTTCAAGTAGCTGGGGCGCGGGGGGTTTATCCCCTATGGTTCCTACCTGGTACGCGACGTGAGATTCATGTCGTTTCTTGCCTTGTGGATAAAGGTGTGTTATTTTTCGGAGAAACTGATTGAACAGTGTGGGTTCCGTTTAATTTTCATATTTGTCCAACCGCGCCGCGCCGCCTTCCGACCCAACGATCGCCAGCCCAACCCCAGTCTGACGACCAAACCATGGGCGCCAACATATCACAGCTTGAAGAAATGGTGGCATCCACGAACTGTGCGTATATTTGAAGATTCTCTCGATCGCTTTTTTTTCCCTCGATAGCTGTCAATCTCATCTTATTTCGTTCTGGCTTCGATTCGCCCCCAACCATCCAATGGCCAATCCTCCCGAATCGCTTGACGGACGGGACGCTTGTAATTCTCGACATTATTAAGTTACGGCTGACGAGGTTGGTCTATTTTTTCAATTATGCTTCTGTTTCGGACCTTACCTTTTGTGTTTAAAAGATCCAAAGACTTTACAAGCGCTTTGTTAAGCTGGATAAAGATGGATCAGGGACGATCGACAAGGACGAGTTTTTGGCTCTGCCACAGATCGCCAGCAACCCCCTTGCCGCCAGACTATTGAGCGTCTTGGACGGTGACGGTACTGGCGACATTGATTTCAAGGAGTTTATCACGGGTCTTTCTGCGTTCTCCGCGAAGGGCAACAAGGAGGAGAAGCTTAGATGTCAGTCACGCAAAGATCGATAATGCTTTCTTGCCAGTCTCGAGAAGCTCACACGTCATATCTATTCCTATTTAGTCGCATTCAAGGTGTACGATATGGACCGTGACGGGTTCATCTCCAACGGGGAACTCTTCTTGGTCCTGAAGATGATGGTCGGAAACAACCTGCGGGACCAGCAGCTGCAGCAGATTGTCGACAAGACCATCATGGAGGCCGACCTTGACAAAGACGGCAAGATCTCGTTCGACGAATTCACCAAGATGGTAGAGAATACGGACATCGCTAGGCAGATGACGGTGGAGAGCGACCGGTTCTAATCAACCCGGGTGCTTTTAGGTGGTCATATTCCCCAGATATTCAACTCCCTTCCGCCCCGCCTTTCTCTCCCATTCGCCCCTTCCCTATCATTGGACTCGACTGCTCTGCAATCTACCCATCGCGTGTTATGTTGATCAATTATGCGAGCGCGTATACGAGCTGAGGGAGTCCCATCCCTCCTCCGCCCCACCAACGGTGGCAAGTTAGCGGGGATTAAATGGTTCAGTCCGAAACTCGCTTTTGAGAACTCGGTAGATTCCCGTGCGCACGCGTGCGGCGAGTCCCTCGAAGTCCTCGTTCTCGTTATCATGGCGTCGCACACGCCATTCTCGTGCGAACAAAGTCCCTGGCAGCGGTGGTGGCAAGCTATCATGAACAATGTATGATGGGACCCCTCCGCATCCACTGTCTTCATCGTCCGAGACTGCGGCTGAATGAGGGTTGCGTAGAAGCGCATCCACGTCCAACGCGAGCTCGCACAGAACCTGGCTGGCTTCCGTCAGCGGTGTAAGGAGCCGTAGGAGGACATGCAGATGGTCCGGCGTGTGGGCCAAGTCGGTGGCTACCAGACCGTAGTACGTAAGGTTCGCGAGCCAAGAGGCCAACGGCCGGCGCTGGCCGGCGGTCGATGCGGCCGATGCCCTTTGTAAGTCTTCCAGGCGAATGGTGCGCGGCGGACCAAGCCCGTATAAATTGAGAAGCCGGAACCTGGCTATTAGTGTTTCGCGTTTTGGGTGGTCGTCGGCGCCGTAACCCTTGGTGCTGGGATCCGCGAACCATTGCAATGTTCCGCTGAGGAAGTCGTCTAGCTTGCCATTAAGAAGGTCCTCTTGCTGGATTTCGATATATCCGAGTGAGCGGGAAAATAAATTGTGAGAAGCCAACCAATATACGAAAACCGAAAATATCGAAGCCAACAGACCAACTACGTATGACCATCACTTTTCTCAAAAACGCACCAACAGGCCGTGAGAGCAAGGCCAATCCAAGCGCGGACCCCGTCCCCCACCTCCCCTCCCGCCCACTTGCTTGCACCGCAATGTCACTACCCGCCTCGCAAGGTGCACCGGAGCAGCACACCACAAAGGCATCGCACCGTCCAGTTCCTTGGAACGCGCCGCCGCAGGGGCGGGAGGTAGGATGCGCCTGCCATCTCTGGATGCGGACCGCCGCTGCCGCCCCCTTGGCGGCCCATGCCGCTTCCCCGGCCTCTACGAGCGTGGCGTGAGAAACGCATGTGGCGCGGAGAAAGTCTTGCCCCTGCTGCAAAATTTTCCGAAATTTTGCTGCCAAGTCTACTGGCGACTGTGATTTATGATATATATCTCCCTCTCTTGTAGTCCCTCTCTCCCACCGTCCATCCTCCCCCTCTTACCTCCTTCTACCTTCCCCTGCTCATCTCCTCCACTCCTTCCCTCACCTAGTTCTTCCCCTCCTTCCCCTCCTTCCCCAAACCTTTCTTGCGCAAAGCGAGTCAGGGTTGATGCTTCCCAACATGACCCACGAAATTTTCAATTTTGCAGCCTTCACTTCGCCACCACTGACGACACGACACGACACGACGTGCCACGTTGCAATCCTTTGACCACACAGTCTTCCCAGCTCTTCTCCCTTCTCAACTTTGGACATCCTCCACCCAGTTTCCCGTTGTTCGTCTCCCCCCAGTATGTCCATATTCAAGTAAGTGTAACCGACCGGCTTGGTATCCTCGTCCCCCCTCCTCCCCCGCTTTCGGACTTCCTTCCACTACCCACAACGCAGCCACATGTCCCCATCTCGGTATCAACTAACGCAGTTCACAAATAAACCGACGCGCTCTTAGCCCCCATCTGAAACACGCTAGCCAAATCACATATTACGTGCTCATCGCCGAGGTGGCCGTATACCTCCTGTCGCTCGTGCCGCTCGGCTTCGTGCCGGTGCGCAGCAAGAAGCAGGCCCTGCACTGGCTCTCTGGCGCACTGAACAACGAGACGGTCAAGTGGCTCTGGCGCATGATCCTGCTGGTCGTGGCCGGCGTTTTCGTGGACACCATCTCGCGCCTCTTGCGTCTCGATTCGTCGCTGCGTGACCACCACGGCCCTGGCGGTCACGCGCACTCTGTCACTGAGACTACTATCGGTGAGTAGCAGGATGGGCTTTACTGCAAGCGAACGGACTTCCATGTTTGGGTTGGCTCAAACGTTCGCCGATCCGTCAATTGGCTCACTAATAATATATATGATCCTTCTAGAGGACCTCCAGTACAAAACGAAGCTCTTTTATTCTCAGCGCAACCTCTACCTTTCCGTCATGTCTCTCTTCATGGTTCTGTAAGTCTATCTGTTTCGATTTTTGGGTGTGACGGAAAGGGCAGGGGAACCTAACCGCGTATATCTGATTACGCAACACCCACGATGCACAGTGTACTGTTCCGCCGCATGAAGGATGTCTTCCTCATTTTGCAGCTCCAGGAAGGGGTACGCCTTGTTCTCAGTGTATCTTTCGCCATAGAATGCCAACTGATGCTTTTTTTACCACCTCTGTGTCCAATTTGCTATTCGACAACCACTGCACTCGTGTCTCGCCCATTCCCCCCCGGCTCGCAGGAGGAGTCTAACAAGACCACGATCAAGGCCCTCAAGGAGCAGGTCAACATCCTCATCAAGAGCACCGACGGCACCGGCCCGGAGAAGAAGTCGGCCGCCGCAAGCGAGGAGGCGTCGTCGTCTTCAGCCACTGCAACCCCAGAGAGGCTTGCCGACCCGACCGAGAAGGAAGGAATCAGGAAGCGCGGCACAAAGACGAACTGAGCTGATTGCATGCGCCATTCCCTTCAAGCTGTCGCGTCAGCGGTTTTGTTTCTGCCACATCCATTTTTCTCTTGGTCTCAGTGCTCAACAACCTTCACCCCCTACTCCTTCCTCTTATTGGCTTCTCTTTTCACACGCTACCGTTATTGGCCGTTTATCACTTCGCTCCTGGCTCCCAACCCTAGCTCGTCCCCCCACTCTTGCCATATTTAGCAAATCAAGCAAAAATTGCCCGAGCTTGACTCGGATGGTCAACGACAACTGAACATAACCAACCGCCGCAAAGCGCCACATCGATTTGAACAGCTTTGTATCTGTTCGGTTTGCGACAGCATCCAATAGCCCTCCCAATAGGCCGTCATTCGGACTAGCGCAGAGGGGGATAGTGTGAACGCACTCCGGACAAAGAGAAGCGCGAGCGGACGCGTTACGCGCCCAACCCCAGCGCTAGGTAGGAGGTCGCGAGCGTGTGTGTTGAAAAAGGGTAGAGCAGAAACGATTGTTTAGGACGAGCTAAACCCACGCATTCGCCCAGAGAAACCAGTGACGTTCCAAATATGGAAGTTCATTTGTTGTGTCCACGGTTAGCATTTTGTGTTCTGTCTTACGGTGCAGGGGGGTGGGGGTGACGAGAAAGCAAGAAAACAATGCAGGCGTGCACAGATGCGGCCTTAACCGTTCGGCCGTCACCAGCTCCGGCACCATCCACTACAGCTTGCCGCTGTGGGCCAAGCCGCCGTCGTTGGTGTCGTCGTCTACGGGCAGTCACCAATGTGCTTCTTGAGCGTTCCAATCACTCGACTTCGAAGTAGATATTGGGTTTCCAAAATGTATACAGTAAGAACAGCCTATGAGGGTTATTTTTGACAACAGCGAGGACTCGGCTGTTGGGTCTTACGAATGAGTCCTCACGGAAACATACCCACAACCGGCAACGCCGAATTCGCCTATGCTTTTGAGAGGAGCCAGTCATGATTCAGTGTGGCTTTGCAATACCATTGCACAGTTCTGAAACACCATGCCTGCCTGGCCACGCTGACGCTGCACGAATAGAATGCCACCATTGCCGGCGTCAACAGCGCGCCGGTTTAGCGCGTGCTGCCGATGCCGGGCCTACTGGACCATTTCACAATTTCGAAAACTAACCCTACGTCAATATTGTCAATGCCAAAGCTCAGGTTCAGCTTGGGAAGCTGAGACGCATAGGATTGCAAGGCCTCCGCTCCACGCGCTTTGTGCAAACCAAACCAATGATAAACCAAACGACCGCCCATTTCCCTCCACCCCGTGAAACTCCTTCAGCATCTTGCCGGACTGAATGCTGTGGAGCTTGCCTGGCTGAGCGCGTGAGGGGGTGCTTGTGCGCACCTGGCGAGTTGATCTAGCAGCCGCGACCTGTCCTTGTTGAAGCGCAGCGACATGACTGCGTAGGTTAGTAACACTGTGCAGGAGAAGGGTTGCTGAAGATCTCAACCCAAAAAGCCAAAAAGTAGGCCAAATCCCCTCTAAAACCAAACAAAAAGGAATACTAGCCGGGAGTCTGTGTACTCGTCACTATGATTGAATAAGCATTTGGAACTAAATTGAGAGATTCATGCGCCCACACTAACAAAACACCGTCATTTTACATCAAAGCTAGCAACTCTCAAAGGAAAAATCTCATGTCAAGGAAACTTCACCAAGTGGCAGCTCAGCTCCCTCTTGACGACGGCCGCGTCTTGAGCGTTCGTCCAAAGATCCTCCACCACAATGGCGAAGTCATATCCCTGCCTAATGGTGCTAAGTGGCCCAAGCAGCACTTGCCGTCGCACCACATCCACCACGGCCACGGATGCGTGCTCAATGAAGCCTTCGGTGTATTTCTTCATATAACGTACCCACGGAACGCCCACCAGCCGTGTCTCGTCCATGTCCATCTTTGCAAACCGTTCAATAAAGACGCCTCTGCCGAATTCCAACGGCACCTCCTCAATCGCCGGCGCCGGGCCGTCGGTGTAGACGCCATCGGGATCTCTCCAATTGTACAGCTGTGCCTGAAAGGGCCCGGCTGGGTACGTGCCTTCAACACGGACCGAAAAAGATCGCATGTGCGTCGCTTTGACCGTGGCCGCACGCGCAGCGAGCGGCACGTGGCCCAGCAAGATGAGGTCCGTTCCAACTAGGTTCGCGGCAAATGCGCCGCCGCGAGACTGGCGGTCTGCAATAGTCAGGCAGCCCGGTGAATCTGACGTATAAAAGAAACGCACGCGTTCCGTCGGGCTCGCCGAAGCGATGGTCTGGTAAATTTTAGCAGAGAACCTTTCCTGGGCTTCTGGTGCGAGCGGGATCAAGTCCTTGGCCTCGTCATCCCACAAGAGAAGCCGAGCCGCATCGGTTTCCGTGGAATGCCGGAGAATTTCAACAACCATATCGGTGCCGTGGATTTGTATGCAGTTTCCAGTCCGAAAGGAGCAAGATATGGGGTGCACGAGGCCCGATTCGACGTCAAAGAACTCGAAAGACTGCTCCTCGTCGCTCTCCCCGTCGATATAATTGTAGGGCATGCTGTAGTTGCACAGAAGGAAGCCTCGCCGGTGCCTGAAAAAGCAAGGAAGTAATGGTCGCTCCAGGATATCCGGCCTGCGATAATCCATATGTAGGATGCGTCTTGTCGCGATCCACTCGCCGCCAAGGCCTGGTGGGCAGGAAGACTGCACAGGAAGCGAAGTGTTTCCAGATGACAACGGCAGGGCTTCATAAGAGAAGGAGATCTTATCGGGGAGATTCGGCGCCGTGTACCTACGGGCCATGTCGATCAGGTCAGGAAGAGAAAGGTCTTGCAGCAGCGTATTTGGTAGAGGAAGCTTCAGCCGTGATAGAGATGACTCCCAGATCTTCCGAGTGGCCAAGAACAGTTGCCGAAGATGTTGGCAGGTGTTGGCCAGCGACCATATGGTGGAGCCATCAAGATGGAGTCCAATGAGGAGAAAAACGTCCTCTGGAAGTTGAGACAAATCCATAATGTCCGTCTTCGTTCGAGGGTGGGTATGCTTTGATAAGAGAGGCAGGGTAGGGAGGGGTTTGACTATGGTGGCTGGACACAGGCCCGACTGACAAAACGAAATTTTATTAAACTTCAACATGCATCCAAACCAAATCTTGCATTTTGGTCAGGGTGGTTTTCGCTCAGTCAGCAGCAAAGATTCTCCGGCGGTTGGTCAGTTTCAAGTTGTATTGTGTCCACGCGGATGGAAAGGAGGGCCATTCCATAACACCCCTTGCAGGCGCCACCGCTTGTTGGAGACGCGAGGATATGTGCAGAATTGTTCACCAAGCACAGCACCGACGACGACCATCAAGAAAGGAGGCGAAGGTGTGGAGTAAAGATTGGAGCAAAGTGGACAACGGCGACGACGACGCCAAAAGAGAGAACAGCACCGCCGATCAGTTCACAGGAACGCGGCCGGCGCAACTCCCGGCGAGCCGGCTCCGTTGTCGACATCCGCCAGCCGGAACTTGTCACCAGCGACGACAGCGACACCCTCTGGCGGCCGGACGCCGCACTCGTCGTTGCGCGTCGAGTGGGCTTCATACCAGGCAGAGACCTGGCTGGTGACGAGGCGGAAGTACTGGCGGAAGACGCGGCGCTGAACGGGGAGGGACTCGTGCGGGGTGCGGTCAGTTATCCAGGCGAGGCGGTTTGCGGCCAGGTTTTCGCCGTTGCGGCACGCGAGGGGGAGCGAGCGACCTTCCGGATCAAGACCGAAGGCGGGGTCGTCCGGGGACGGCGGCGAGTTGGCGCCCGGAGGAGGGCCGCGGTCGAGGTTGTGGCGAAGGTGCTCGATGCTGCCGAGCGGGCCGACAGTGTCGGTGTGGTCGCGGATGACGCAGTCCCAGACGCGGCATGTGTTGGGTACGGTGGAGACCTGAAAGATGCCGCCCTTGACGTACCACATAAATGGGCCGTATGTAATGATTGAGTAAGTCGAAAATGACACATGCGGAGGGTGGGGGGTTGAAGGAGAATGTGGGGAAGTGCATAAACTCACACCCATGACTTACCGTACCCTTCTCCCCAACTGAACCACCGTTTCAGTCTACCATCAAGCACACCACCGTCGCCGTCGTCAAAGTAGCCCGGCGACTCGATGTGCAGGCCTGGCCGGCGCTGCGAAGCACCGGGCTCGACGTAGCCCTCTTGGACGGTCAGGTAGCCGACCTTGCCCGCCTCGTCGGGGCAGTGGTACAGGCAGCGGTTGATCAGAGCCGAGTAGCGCTTGCACTTGTCCGGGAGAGAGCTGTGCCGGCCCATGACGATCGGCAGCATATTCACGTGGAACGGCTCGACGAGGTCGCAAGCGCTGCGACGAGGGCCTGCTGGTTGACGCCGGCGCCGGCACCGGAGGGGGAGGCACGGGCGGCCGGCTTTCTCATCTGCTTTTTGCCCGGAGCTAGCGCGGCCGGTGGGCAGTACAAGCCCTTCTGCGTGGCCCACTCCTCCAAGCCGCTCCACAGGGCGAGCGCGGTGTG